>JAODAL010053221.1:0-25442 GCA_025379985.1 Phyllomedusa bahiana | reverse complement strand
ATAATAAAATTTTTTTTTTTTGCCCCTTTCAATTCACTGAGTGACTATAAAATTGCTTTTTCAGATTTACTGCAAGCTGCGTCAATAAACAAAGCTGTATGCCCCAAAGTAAAAAACGGGTATCTTTTTAATTTTTCGATAAACACTGAAATTTTTTTGCACCTTCAATTCACCTGTGGTGACATAAATTGCTGTTTTAGATTTAAGTACAAGGGGATAATGAACAAGGTGGAAGGGTAAAATTAAAAATGAACACCTATCGAAATGTATACTGAATTAAAAGGGGAGTTTTGCACCTAACCAGAGACCTCATTACTAGAATGATGTGTACCCTAATATAAGTTCGGCTGCCCAATATCCGGGAAATATTCAATACAAACGTAAAAAAAAGATATTGCAGTGAAAAGTCTACACTAAGCTTGGTGAATTTTAAACCAGTGTCTTTATAGAGCTTGTCGTGTTTCGCCCCGGGGCCCCCCTCCGGTCCCCCCCTTTACTTTTACAGCGTAATGCTCCTTTAAAATTTCTCTCCCAACACAAAAAACTCCAACTCTAACTAACAAATTCAAGGATCACAGCAAATAGTGAGGTTTTCCTTTCAGAAATATAATAATTTTTGCGGGGGGGGGGGGGCCACGGGGCAAGCGCACCCCCCTCTCTTTAACGCTGAGAGACACTGGGCGAAACAGAAACCTGTTCTAAAAAAACGGGGTCTTTGGTTTTTTCCACAATCGAAACCATCACTCCCAGTTTTTAGTCGCACACACATCCCCACCCGCCTATTCAAAATCGTTTTCTGGCCGCCAAATTACAAAAAGCGCCGAAAAGGGGCCGATCTTAATAATATGCACAGATTTTAAACCTTTAAATTATCGCATGCCCAAAAATTTCGATCACCATAAAAACCTTGCCGATTTCAAGATTGTCGATAATAATCGCTCAACACTACTGTTGACACATCTGGTCCATTTCCAATTCCAGGTGGATTGCATGGTGGATTTAGGGCAATTCTTTGTTCCATAGTGCTCCTCGTGCCCGCTCCTTGGGCTCCAAATACCAAAAAGATCCAGAATAGGAACAGCACAGTATATTCCACCAATAATAGGCTATGATGCAAAGTACGTCCCAGGTGTAAGTGAGCCCTTACTCAGCACAAAAGTCTCAAAAAATAGCAAATGGATGACAGCATCTTAAGAAGCAGGAATCTTGTTTATTGCATAGTGAGCAACACTAAAGCTTAGCAATGTTTCAGCCCAATATGTGGCCTTTTTCAAGCAGCATGAACTAAAAGTGCATTAGTGCAGATATATAAGTATATACAAAGACCTCCCATAAAACATCCCAACCAATGAGACAATAACATCAGTGAACAATTATAAAACATCACTTTGTGCCCTCCTGGTTTTTTGTCTTTGGAGAGGGATTTTATCTGTCCTTCAGTGTAGTGATATAATAGGGTGAGCCACCGAGAGGCGGGGCCGGCCTTTTTGGGGCGACAACTCCACCTATTGTTAGTACTTACTAGGGGAAACTGTAGGGACAACTGTCCTCTGTTTGTTGCCGGTTCCCCTCTATTTTCATTTGTAGATAGCACTGTATGTGGGTTTATTTTGAATGGCTATTTTTTATTGATGTATTAATAAAAGTTATATTTTAGTATTGGGTTAATAATTATCTTTCTGTGAATCAAAGAGCTAGTGACCCAGAATCTCTCGCTTGGGATCTTCAGAATCTTCTTTTGGTCACACAGCCAGTCTGGCAGAGTCTCCTCTGGTGACCCAAGATTTGTGACTTAGTATCTGCAGAATCTTCTTCTGATCACACAACCAGTCTGGCAGAGTCTCTTCTGGTGACCCAAGATCTGTGACCTTATATCTTCAGGATCCTCCTCTGGTCACACAGACAGTCTGGCAGAGTCCTACTGTTCTCTATCTGCAGAACCATTAAAGGCTTTGAATGCTAGCCTTTTAAACAGTTTCTAGATATCCAATAATCTTCTAATAGGAGGGGTGGAGTGGAAAAGCACCACCCTTACAACAACAGCATTATTTCTTTGTTGTAATTTATTTTGGAGGTATTGTATATGGTTTACTTTAAATACCTGGTCAATGTATTTCATTCAAGTCTTTTTTGTGTTAATTGTTACAATTTCAGTCTCTCATACATTTGCATAGAGCTTCAATTCTGGCCTACAAGAATAACACAGCACCTTTTCCAGATGGTGCAAAGGTCACTGTCTGAGATTTTCCCTTCAAAACTTAACTGTGCCGATTCTAGTAAAGTGGAAAGTTACTAACTTCTCAGTCCATAAGTAACAAGTCTCAGAGCCTTGCCGTATTAGCTGGCTATGTATTAACCCTTCCCACAGTGCCATTGAACAGAATGTATTGTAATAAACAATTTAAGCTGAGTTTAACGTCATAAAACCGTAAAGAAGTACATAACAGTATAAACCATGGTACCAAGATTGTAAGGTGTTCATGACTTTGCATAGTAGCAATAGGGTGAATGTCCACATTTCAAAGTACCTTTGGTCTGGGGGCATTGCAGATACATTCCCCCATAGTGTTTTATGATAACCTGTTTCCAGAAAACGTTCCCAGAAAAGGCAAAGTTTTCATGGTCGATCAGAGAATCACGGTCATACTGCTGAAAATTATCCCAGAGCTTTAGTTCTAAGCTACATACTCAATTTTTAGAAGTGTTTCCTCCCAAAAAATGAATTATTTTGGAAAATATTACCATGAATCTGGAAGGAGAGGTGTCAATCATGATCTTCTCCTTTATCATAGATAGTAGCCTAACTCCCTACTTTGATCATATAGCGGAAGACTGATAATTAATTTGTGTTTTTCCATAATGGGGAAAGCAGATAATCAACCGTTGTAGCATAAATTAGCAATTTTAACTGAAGGATTCTGAGACTGACAAACAAGTTTACCAATAAATGGTACAGGGAAAAATCCTCTATGCTAGGGCTATATGGTGACTTTGGCCACACAATATTAAGATCACCATCTCATGCTGCTACATCGCAAGTAATGACAGTGAACGTGAGTTACTTTGCAACCCAAAAGTCAATGTGACCACATCATGACAATCATTTAGAAATCCTGACATGTTGAATTTCAACATGATCACCTTTACTATAAATAATAGGAATTTTGTCAGTATAATATTATAATCTTAAAGGGGTTGTCCCATTTGGCTGTTATCACTCTTCACAGCCTGTGAGTGGGTCTACACCAGTGATTAACATTTTAGCTGAGCTCGTTCCTATTCCTAGCTGTGCCTTCTAGAGGGATATTATAGCCAGAAATTCTGTCCAAGCAGGATTTCTGGCTATAAGTATAAACTAGCAGAGTTGTATTTGTCATGAGAGGTAGCTTCTAGTGAGAGAAAAAAACTAACATGCTGCCAAGACACACTGTAAAATTCTGAATGCCGCTGTTATCTTTGTATTTAAATACACAGCTATGTGCTCTTCAGATATGACAGGATGGCACACGGCTTCTCTCTAGTCAGTAACTCTAAGGGATAAAGTTTTTCTCAGCAAGAAAAAATTTAAATAAAAGACTTCGTGCTGATAAGACACAGCAGTGAGTGATGTCACCAGCCCAGCTGCTGACAGAGCAGAGAGAGGTGGTCAGTAACCAAGGAAAGCTTATGTAAACACGCAGGAGAAAATAACTTCTCTAACTCTAAAATGAAGAAAAAACAGGAACTGCAATATATTTGGTAATGATCTTCATTTACTGCTACCTAAATGCTTAAAACTACTAAATAATATGGAAATACCCCTTTAATGTTGCACACCTAAAGTCACCTTGTAGCTCCAGCCTTCAAGAGAAGCTGTCCTCTCATGTGACATAACCACAAGGCCATACTTACAGCTTAATGGCTGGGCTAAAGACTGAACCCAGTAGGAAGCACCGCAAGCGCCTGTGCTACATGAGAAGATATAACAGGTGCAAATAACTAATGAGCTTTTTTTCATACTGGTGTGAACTGGTACATAATTAAGGTACAATTTTTTATCATTCAGTTTGTTCACCTACTGGAGAGGTTTGTGAGGGTTTTTGTAGCTCATTAATTATTGTCCCCTGTTATATATTTCCCATGTAGCATAGGGGCTTGTGTTGCCTCCTACTGGGTTCAGTCTTTAGTCCAGCCATTGAGCTGTAAGTATGGCCTTGAGGTTGTGTTTTTTGAGTAAATAATGTCCCATTCATCTGTGATTTCTCTCATCTGAAATGTTTGTTTTTTGTAGAACCTTGAAAAAATTCATAAAATTATTTTGGAACATCTTAGAAATATGCAGCAGGGACGAAACTACCAGAGTAGCAGACGTAGGAGCTGCTATGGGAGTAACAGACGTAGCAGCTGCTATGGGGGGCCCAGGCCCATAGGAGGCCCAAGCCCCATGGTAGCTGCTAGTGCTTCTGCTACCCCGGTAATTCCAATCCTACACCCGCTGACAATGATCATTAAAATTCACTGTCAGCGGAGCGAAGCCCGGCGCATGCTGCCTCTGAACGCCTGGGCCCTCTGTCCCGAGCAGTCAAAGGCAGGACTACCCAGTTTTAGCAGAGCATCACATCATCACGCAACCCACGCCGAGCACAGAGACTGGCCGGGAGTGCATCACATTGTGGGAGCGTGGAGAGAGGTAAGTAAGCTATTTCTTATTTTTTTAAACTTTTAATGAAGCCTGTCTAAGCCCTTCCTACCTATATGGGGCTCCTATAGCTATCTAAAACCCTGCCTGCCTACCTATATGGACCCTATAACCCACCTAAACCCTGCCTGCCTATATGGCCCTCTATAGCTATCTAAACCCTGTCTGCCTACCTCTATGGCCCCTATACCCTACATAAACCCTGCCTGCCTCTATGGCCTATTTACCTACCTACCTCTGTGGGCCCCACATATAGCCTATCTACCTAAGTGGGCTCCACCTATAGCCAAACTACCTAACTAGGTAGCTACTACCTACCTACCTCTGTGGGCTCCACCTATAGCCTAACTACCCAACTAGGTAGCTACTACCTAACTACCTCTGTGGGCCCCACCTATAGCCTATCTACCTAAGTGGGCCCACCTACAGCCTACCTGTGGCCCATCTACTGCCTACTTAGGTACCTGGGGCCTACCTACAGCCTACCTACGTGAGGGCCTTGCATACCTAACTGGGGCCTAACTACTGCCTACCTAGGGCCTATCTACCTACCTGTAGCCTACCTACCTAATTGAGACCTGCCTAACTACTTCCTACCCACATAGGACCAATCTACTTACCTACCTGGGGCCTATGACTGTCAAGGTGGCGCCACTTTTCATACATTGTCCCCCTAATTCTCAATATGGCACACCCCTCCTATGTCAACACTGAGCAATGTGAGAGTGAAAACATTAAAGCTCCAGTGCCAAAGGGAATGGTAACTCCAACATGTCAATTATTTTCAGGCATCCCAGGGGGAAATAAGAAGAATGGTGCAATTTAGAGTTGTAGTAAAAACAAATGTGTTAAATACTTAATCAGATGTAACCCATTGACTTCTGTGTGAGACTGCTGTGAAGAGGGAGCAGGAGCCGTGTTCATCATCTACTGTCAATGCTATGATCCCTGTATTATCTTGCCTAAAGCTTTGTAATAATGATCCTTCCATTCTTTGTAACCCTGTGCTCTGATGACAATGGCATGACTGCTGCCCCTGCCCCAAGTGGACGCAGCACAAGCTAAAAAGTGACAGGAAGAGTTTGGTCCAAAAACTGCAGTATTCCAAGTTCCTAAAATATGGGACTTTGAACCCTTTAGGAGTCAGTGAAATATCTATAGAATGTCAAGGGGAACTCTGGGCAACTTTTAGTCCTGTATGATCACCCATAACAAGAAGCCACAATGGCGTCATCGCACTTTTACAATTGTATCTTATCCCTTTCATATACTTAAGAGGGAAATCTCCTTAATGAAAAGCTTGTTCCCGAATACAATGATAGTAAATTTCCTTTCCTGACTCGTCA
Organism: Phyllomedusa bahiana; assembly: GCA_025379985.1. Classification (NCBI taxonomy): domain Eukaryota; kingdom Metazoa; phylum Chordata; class Amphibia; order Anura; family Hylidae; genus Phyllomedusa; species Phyllomedusa bahiana. Next base: position 19,418 of record JAODAL010053221.1, on the reverse strand, counting down.
GCATGAAAAGCATCAGAGTAACTGCGCGAGCTGCAAATCAAAACCATCCAAAAGTGCAATATTGTGCTATACGTTAATAAAGACGAATATACAATCTCAAAATCTGGATACGTGAAGTGGCGCATTAGCATAATTCACCTTCTTGGATATAAATGATCAGCACTTAGTCCAAAGAAGTAACAGAGGTAACAGAGGTATTGATTCTGGAGTTTATATATTCCACTAAATGAAATCGGTCCCATAGATAACATTCATCAGTGCGGCGTTCATTGTGAGCGATCATTTCCTTCCACCCTGAGTGTATCTGTATATGCAGGGCTGGAGACCTGAAGAAATGGGGGATATGAACCTTGGATCTATTGGAGCTATCACTTAGGGCCATGAAAACTGTCAAGGTCTAAGACTTTCTTTGTTGCTCATAGCAACCAATCAGAGCCCATAATAACCAATCAGAGCTCATAGCAACCAATCAGACCTCATAGGGACCAATCAGAGCCCATAGCAATCAATCAGAGCTCATAGCAACCAATCAGAGCCCATAGCAAGCAATCACACCCCATAGCAACCAATCAGAGCCCATAGCAACCAATCAGAACTCATAGCAATCAATCAGAACTCATAGCAATCAATCAGAGCCCATAGCAAACAATCAGAGCCCATAGCAACAAATCAGAGCTCATAGCAACTGTTCAGAGCCCATAGCGACCAATCATAGCTCATAGCAAGCAATTAGAGCCCATAGCAACCAATCTTACCCCATAGCAACCAATCAGAACTCAGAGCAACAAAACAGAGCTCAACTTTTATATCATATAGTGCTCTGGAAAAATAAAAGGGGAGCTCTGATTGGTTGCTATGTGCTCTTATTGGTTGCTATGGGCTCTGGTTGGTTGCAATGGGCTCTGGTTACTGTACTGTAGGCTCTGATTGGTTGCTATAAGCTCTGATTGGTTGCTATGGGCTCTGATTGGTCACTGTGAGCTCTTATTGGTTGTTATGGGCTCTGATTGGTTGCCATGAGCTCTGATTGGTTGCTATGAGCTCTGATTTGTTGCTATGACCTCTGATTGGTTGCTGTTGGCTCTAATCAGTTACTATGAGCTCTGATTGGTTGCTATGGGCTCCGATTGGTAACTATGGAGCTCTGACTGGTTTCTATGGGCTCTGATTGGTTGCTATGAGCTCTGATTAGTTGCTATGGGCATCAAAGAAAGTCTTAGACCGAGACAATTTTCGTATACGAGTCCCTTAATTCTTTAATATACACTTGCAAGAAAAAGTAAGTGAACTCTTTAGAATGGCTTGTATTTCTGCATTGATTACTAAGGATATGGCCGCAAAGCCAATGGAAACTACTCGTCTGATTCTTGTTGGAGTTTACCGTTGAAAACCACATTGGACAACACGGTTTTCAATGAGTATTTTATGTGGATTTAGGTTGTTTTTTCCCTGCAGCTTCCACAGTCAGAAAATGAGTCCCATTCATCTCTATGGGGTTTTGGATGTGAATCCGATATAGAAATGTTTTCAATGCTTTTTTTTTTAACTTAGAAGACAGTGTTTTTTAGAAAAAGCGTCAATTTTCCAACCCGACCTCAGAAAATCTGAGTCGTATAGATTACAATGTGGATTTTCTATTGGGGTCAATGGAGACGGTTTACAATCAGTATTTGATGAGTATTTCAAATCAGAATCTGCGTGGATTCTAACTTGAAATTCTCATTGTGTGGATGGACCCTTATAAAATGTAGTCTGGTATCCAAGTCACCACTAAGGGCAAACACAATGTAACTAAACTCATAACACACAGAAGTTTTACCGTTCAGGTCTTTCATTGAGCACATTGAGTAAACATCTACAGTGCAGGGAACAAATAGTAAATTTACATCTGTTTACATCTGTACATCGTTTTTTTTCTTCTAAAGGTGTGGTCCAACTCCCCTTTTTTAAGGAGTTTTCTCACCATGCTGTTTTACGGAGCCACAGCCAGCTTCAGACTCACACTTCCTGCTCAGGCTGTGACCGGGTCTACAACAGTGATTGACATAGCGGCTCTGCTATTCCAAACTGATCTTGTTGCAGAAACATGAGTGCACAAGGTTTATAAATAGCAGGGCACAACAAGGCTAAAGCGCTCTAAAGGGTTAAAACTTGTCAGTTAGTAATGTAAACAAGTTCCTGTCTTTCAAGATAAGAAACACAGCAGGGAGTGACATCACCAGCCTGACCACTGCTACAGCCTGTAAGAGCAGAGAGAGGAAACTAGGGAAGCTTGTGTACAAAAGCAGGATATAGATCTGTCGTAAATCTGAAGAGAAACAAAATCAGAACAGCAATGTATTTGATAATAATCTTTATTTACTTTTGCCGAACGGCTGAACATTTTTTTTTTGTTTTTTCCTCTTTGCATTTCAACAGTCGTAACTTTTTTATTTTTTCAATGACGCAGTTGTATGAGGCCTCGTTTTATTCAGGACAAATTGTACTTTTTGGGGGAATAGTTCGCTTATAAATTATTTATTTTTCAAATTTTTTTACACCATTCACATTTCACACTTAATAACTTGTTAGATTAATTCTATGTGTCATTACCGTCATGTGGATACCTAATATGTGTAGTTTTTTGTTGTGTGTGTAATGTATGCTCAATTATTTACTTATTCAATATTTATTTTTATTATTTAATTTATTTTTTCTACACATTTTTATGTTTTTTACTTTTTTTTTAAACCCCATGAAGGAATAACTGTTTTTTTTTTATATACACTTAGTAATGTATTAGCATATTCATAAATGCTAATACATTATAATCTGTATCAGTCTGACATAGGCAGCAGTCAGGGCAGCACACAGTCTGCCCTGATCGCTGCCTTCTTACACACACAGCCCTGCGGCTACTCTAGGTCCCCAGGGCTGACTGTGCAGCCGTTCCCGGGCTCTGTCGGGTCACCGGGAGTGCTGTTCACCTGACAGGGCAGGGGAAACCTTTAGATTTTGCTGTAGTCACTGACCGCGGCAATCAAAGGGTTAAGCATTGGGGAGCGGAGGTTTCTCCTGCTCCCCGGCACTTGCAGAGGCTGTGCTGGGAACAGGGCTGTGAAGTACAGCTCTGTTCTCAGCACTGCTGCGGCATTGGGTGCCATAAACCCCGATGTCTGCAGCGAAGTCAAAAAACGGTGGGCAGTTGTTAAGGGGTTAAAGCTAATCAATGAAACAGGAATACCCCTTCAAGTACAAATATAATGCTGTTCCTGTAAGAAATAAAAAAAAAAAAATCCATACAACCTTTATATTGACCTTCGTTCCAGCTATCTATCTGCTGGTCCTCTCACAGGGTCTTGGATGAATTGTAGCCTCTGGTTGGCTGCAGTGGTCAGCTGACATTTCCTAAAATCACTGTTCAGAAGGGAAGGCTCTGAAGAGTAACGTCAGGCAATGTCACCAATTAGTGACTGAAGTGCGAGGTGACTACGGGAGATGGAAGACAACAGAAGACCCAGGAGAGAAGAGGCAGAAGCATCGTTGGAATGGGGCTTGTGAAGAGGTGAGTATACATTTTTTTTTTCTTATAGGAGCAGCGATAGACTTGTAAGTAAAAAGGGGGGGGGGGGTGGGCAGTGCGGGGGTCACAGATGTACAAAGCCTGAATACTGACAAGTCTGTTCTTCTCATGAAAGATTGTTTAGCGTGAACCATGTCTCAATACAAACAACTTTTTGAAGACATGGTGATATATTATAGACACATGAAACTGCATATCGATTAGACCATACAAAGGGTGCAACTTTTACAAATATGTGTGGTACACCATGCTGTCATATACCACACGTACCTGTATCAGTGCCACCCTTTGTAGCTATCTATATCCAATTATAATACTAGCAAACCCCCCCTCCCATGCATAGTAGGTGTGTGAGTGGTTGTCTTATCGGTATTTTTGCATTTGTGCAGTCTCCCCTTATATTATACTGTGACTTTTCTGCATACTGGTGTGAACTGGTACTTATCCAATGTGCAGTTGTTCTCCTAGTTCTCATTAGTTATCTGCACATGTTATATCTTTCCCAAGTAGCACAGGGGCTTGTGTTGCCTCCTATTGGGTTTAGTCTATTGTCCAGCCATTGAGCTGTAAGTATGCTCTTGTGTTTGTATCATTGAGATTGCAAGAAATTCAAAGTTGCATGAAAAAAAAATTCTAGGACAAGGTGAGGACCACAGTTCTTAACCTGGAGCTGAGGAGAGTGATGCAATAAGACAATAACCTAAAGCATGCAAGTAAATCAATTAAAGAATGGCTGCAAAGATAAAGGGCAGATATGACAGAAAAGAGGCGCCACCAGTTTTAAGGCACATTAAATGAGTGGATAGTGCGCCTGAATGAATGAACCCGTCAAAAATCTGGTTTCTGGTATACCTTGCATAGTATAATTCTTGCGCCTAATCTAAGTGTATAGCAAAATGTAGGCGCATTGCATTTCCTTTCTAGCATATTTGATGCGTCTACTTTAGGCCCATTCAAATATGTCCTGCCTAGTGTATAATGCGCCTAGTTTTGGTGTACTACAGTTTATTTATATAGAGAATGGGGTGTCAATTTTTGTGCAAAATACATAAAAAATGGAACATGTCACCCAAAGTTTTTGTCATTTGGAATAAGTCAGAGCCTCAAAAACAGTCCTTTTGTGATGCAGCGTGACCTGAAGTGGACTGTAATGTTGGTGGTGTGGATTCACTAACAGTGGTGTATGCAACGTTAGGGTGCGGAGTCTAAGTAGCCTCCCGGCTTTTACCAGAGCCCTTAGTGTTTGTAAAGTGTAAAGAAAATGATATGTGCTTTTCCAAAATATTGAAAATTAAAAAGCTGAAAAGTGTGGCCTGCATATGTATTCATCCCCCTGTACTCCGATACCCCTAATAATTTTACTCAGACAGTAGAACTACCCATACCGGCATAATGTATATAAAATCATTTTAATAGAATCACAATAAACAATATGTAAAAAAAGCACCAGAGTTCAACCATTCAGAGGAAGGTTGTAAAACAGTAAGACATGCAATGGGGAATCAAAACATATTCACAACACATCATTTGTCTGTAAACAAAGGCATGAATCGATTTTGCCAATGATATTTGGTTCTACAAGTTTATAGAGACAAAGGGCGAGTACATAGAACTCGCAAATGCATAAAGTAATTTATGTAATTTTTCTGTCAGTATATAAAATGTTTGCAATTATCAAAATGTGCCAAGCCCTAAATAAAAGGAGTCCACAAAAATGTAACTACCAAAATTATGATATGGATCGCCTTACCCCTTTTGCCTACTGTTAACCCCTTAAGGACCCTGGACGTATGAGTACGTCCCAGGGTCGGTAAGGGGCATTACAGGGGGATCGCTCCGCGACCCCCCCGCACAACCGCCGGGTGTTAGCGGCTGATCACAGCTAACACCCGGCCGGTACAGCGCGAGCGGGCAGCGTCGCCCGCTCATGCTGTTTAACCCCTTAGACGCCGCGGCAAAGAAGGCCGCGGCATCTAAATGAATGAAGATCAGTGCCGCGCACCGATCTTCAGGGCGATCGGCATCACCGCAGCATAACTGCAGCGATGGCAGCGGGGAGCCCTGTGAAGGCCTCCGTCACTGCCATGTCCTGCTTTGCCCCACTTCCGGCCCCAGGCAGGAAGTGGGGAAACCACCATCTTGGTACAGCCTAATGCATTGTCTATAAAATTGCTTAGACTGTATTTATGATCGCGCCCCTAGTGGTCAGCACCATAGGGGACTCAATGTTAAAGTAAAAAAAAAAGTTTTAAAGTACAAAAAAAAAGTATTTAAATTTCAAATCACCCCCTTTTCACCATTTTACAAAAAACACCAATAAAATAATAAAAAAGTTACACATATCTGGTATCGCCGCGTCCAAAAAAGTCTGATCTATAAAAATATAAAATAATTTATACCGTACGCTGAACACCATAGAAGAAAAAAAATCAGTTTTTTGGTCATTTTACATCACTTAAAAAATGGAATAAAAGTGATCAAAAAAGTCGCATGCATTCCAAACTGCTAGCAATAAAAAGTACACTTCAGCCCACAAAAAATGACGCCGCACTGACGACCGTAGGTGTTAGTACAAAAAAGTTATTGGTCACATAAAATTGCGCCGCGGTGCAAATGTCAAACATAGAAAATGTTTGGAATTTTTTTTACGGTACCAAAACATAACTTAAACCATACATTTTTTTTATTTCAGGATGCATATCAACCTGTATAATACATATAACACATTATATTTACCAAAGATTGAAGGCCGTAAAAACAAAACACCCGCAAACATGGCGAAAGTACGTATTTTTCACAATTTTTCCCACTTGGAATTTTTTTGCGGCTTCCCAGTATATTCTATGGTAACATGAATAGCACCATTAGAAAGTACATCTTATCCCGCAAAATAAAAGCCCTCATTTGTCTATGTAGGTGGAAAAATTAAAAAGTTATTGCTCTGGGAAGGTGAGGAGGGACAAACGAACGTGTCAACAACAAAAAAAAAAAATGCCGGGTCCTTAAGGGGTAAAGGGGTTGTCTTATTACAAAGATTAGCTTTCAACATGTTGGGATCACTAAATAAAGATGTTTTCCAAATATATTGCGTTGCTCATTTTTTTTTCGTTGTTGAGGAACTACAAGTGATTTTATCACCTTCTATGCTCTCTCTGGTTCCCTAAGTGACCGACCTGTGTACTTCTCCCCCCCTGCTGCTTGTTCTGATAGCAGGGAGTGACGTCATCACACAGGTGAACTCCGGACAGTGAGAGCTTGTTTGTTATCTGATCTTTCAGACAAAAGACAGTAATTACTACTCTTTACTTTACCTCAGAAGCTTCTCTGGTGCTGACAGCATGAAATTTATCTAATTAGCAGAAGTCTGAATACACGGAGCTCATATGCTAATTACATACAGCTTGACCAGGAAGTGAGAGAGCAATGCAGCATTATTTCATTCAAGCATCCTATGAAACTTTGAGATGAGACAACCCCTTTAAGACCAACTCTGGGAAATAAGGCCCAATGCACCTTTCGCATTTGCTTCTTCACAGGTTCCCTTGCAGTGGGCCCTGGTGAATACCGGGGACTCCTTAGACCGCTCCCTGGCGTGATCAGTTTCCCCTCTTGCGATGACCCAGCGGAACCACACCTGCGCCCGTGATAGTACGATCTGACCATGGATCCTGACGATATGCCTCTTCTAGCAATAAATTAAATTTGGGCCAGCACTGAAGTCCTAAATTATAATAACCATAGAAGCCAAATGCAACAGAACATCCATTGGTGAGGCAGCCAAAACCTCACTTCCAGTAACCAAAATGATGAAATTGAGGACGTCAACATAAGCAGCTTCTTTTAATGAAAGATCAGGAGTACAAAAAAGTACGACGTTTCGGCTCAAAAAGTGTCAGCAGAGCCTTTTTCAAGCATAACCATTGTATTAGTGACATCATAATATATACAATTAACCAGTATACACCCACATCGGTAATGACCAATGAGTAAACTATTTAAGCATAGATAAACATATGATTCCCAATCCACAAGTAAACTATTTATCGTGTGACTGACAACCCCTCCACAATTAAAACAGAAACCTCCATTACTCACAACGAGCGGGGGTCCAATCCCTCCGGTACTTGATGATGGTTCACGTCTTAAGATTGCTATGCGCATGTCAATTTTTGACGCGCATGTCATATAAGGTATCGGTCCGTAATACCGACACTGCGCATGTCAGTAGGAGCGCGCGTCATGATCAGCCTCAACAGGGAAATGCACAAACTCAGTGCCCTTACTCCTACGGCACACATCGAATATACATACATTGTATCAAAATTAGCTGTTATGAATGACTGCTTGTATTTGAATGGTAAATAAATATCGGTATGTCACAGCCTCACAGTCCTAGGATACACAAACAATTATCAGGCTCATACAGACATATATGCTACAATACCCAACGGCGAGCACGTAGAATCGCATGTCATGAACCACAACACCCGTTGTCTATGCACGAGCGGCACCCTTCCCACCTACCACCACCACAGTAGTGTGAGCATGTAGGGATGTGCAGGGCAATCAAAAGCAAAACATCAACGTCCCATTTGTTAATGCTTTCTCCAAATTCATGGACTATAGGAATGGCTGTGTATTTGCATACCCATATTATGTAACAATATTCCTATTAAGGGCACATATTAGCGCAAAGTGTCACCGAGGTACACATAAAGAGTAAAAGAACCTCCTGATTGATCCCACTCGTCACATTCTTGCCTATAGAGATAAAGCAAAATATAATAATTAGTGTATAGTGTAATAAAACATACCTTAAAAACCATATGTGCACAAAATACATCATAATACAGACGAGTCTAGAGCTTACTCGTATTAAAATCGATATTCAGGCCAGATGGTTGTAAGTAGTGTTGAGCGATTTTTATCGACAAAGTTGAAATCGGCACGGTTTTTATGGTAATCGGATTTTTTTCGATCACGCGTAATTAGTTAAAAATCTGCGCATAATCTATTATAATCGCGCCATTGTTTCGGGTCTCTGAAATTTTGGCGGCAAGCAATCCAGCTTACAGTAATGAGCGGGTGTGATGTGTGTGGCGGGGGGGGGGACGTTTTTCATGACTGGGATGTGTCATAGGGTTGCGATTGGCTGGAAGAAATTCACATGATACCTACGTTTTAACATAGAAAAGCCCTTCCTTTCTGCCTCAGTCTCTCTCAGCATTTCATACTAGTTGGACGTTTGCGCTCTGCATGTCTCCAAATTACTCTGCGAATTCATACTATTTTTCAACAGAGAAAAACCTCTACTATTGGCTGTTAGTTAAGATTAGACATTGGAAGATTTAAGGTAGTTAGATTATTGTTAAAGCTAGAATCTATCGCTATAAAGTCACGGGGAGGGGGAGCGGGGGGGGGGGGGGGCCCGTGGTGCGAACACAGACAAGCTTCAATAAAGGAACTGGATAAAGTTCAACCAAGACTTAGTGTAGACATTGCACTGCAATTCTTCATTATTAAACAGTTTGCTATTGTAAATATTTCCATGGATATTGGGCAGCTTGAACTTATTTAGGATACACTTATTTCTAGTAACTGCATGTCTCTTAGTTTAGGTGCAAAACTACACTTTTATTATCCAGTATACATTTCCAGATAGGTGTTCTTTTTCAATTTTACCCATTCCACCTTTGTTTGTTATATCCAACTTGCACTTAAATTGATTCAGAATCTTGTAGTCAGCACAGGTTGATAGGTGCCAAAATATACTTTGGTTAAAAAAATCATGTTTTTTCAGGGGGGGTGGGGGCTGCGGGGGGGATTTTTTTTTTCCCCAGGAAAAACAAAAATTTTCCTAGAAAAAAAAACAAGATATACGGGGGTGGGGGTTTTTTTTTCTTTTTTTTTTTTTTTTTGCACTTGTTTTTTTTTTGCCCCAAGGGTGATGTGGTGGGGGGGGGGGGTTGTTTTCTGTGGGGGGGGGGGGGAAATAATTTTTTGTTTTTTTTTTCATTATTGAAAGGAAATAGCGTGCACTTATTTTCTTTATACAGCAATTTTATAGTTCAAAACAGAGTGAATTGAAAAGGTTGCCAAAAATACCCCCCCCTGTGTAGTAAATTTCAATATGTCCGAAATCTATAACAGATACGTGTTTTTTGACTTTTGGCCGCACTGCAGATTTGTTCATTCAAGACCTAGCGTGCACTTATATCTTATTACAGGCTAATATTATAGTCACCACAGGGTGAATTGAAAGGTACCAAAAACAACTTGTATTATACGAAACATAACAGATACGAGTTTTTTGGACTTTTGCCAGTCCAGATTTGTTGATAGAGACACCTTGCAGTTTTAAATTTGAATCCAGAAATTTCCGTGTATTTGATTAGAGGGATTTGAGAATAGCTGTGATTTGCGTCTTTTAATAAGAGAAATTTTTATAATTTCTGAACATGTGAGTGAAATGCAGCGTGGTAAGCGAGCAAAGAGGGGGGCAGCACATGGAGGTTAGAGGTACGGAAGAGAAGGTGATACTTCCAGTGTGGCGACAACCCGCATGCCAGCTGGATCGTCAAGTTGCAGGACTGTCAGGGCCTATTCATCGCTTGGGTCAGGGCCCTGTGTATCTCAGTAATTGAACATCGTGCCCAATCTGTCCTCAGTTGGTTAACGCAACCTGCATCAGCAGTCTTATCTCCTCATCCTCCCAGTCACGGCCACAAATGTCGTCATCAGCATATCGGAGCATCAGTCCAACATGAAGCAGCCCAAATGTCCAAATCGTGTACCACCACTGTTGATAATCCATTTTCTGAAGACCTCTTTGATGACAAAATGCGGTTGGGGTCAGAAGGCATGTAAAGATCAGAGGCCAAAAAGGATGATTTTCTCTGCTCTGAGCCCAGTTACTGATGCATCAGAGGAGGAGAAGGAAGCCGGTCAATCGGCACAAAAAATCCCGGGCGGGTCGGCAACGCCTTGCAGTGCCCTTGCTTGTAATAGCCCGCAGCTTCTGGGACTGCAGAATGTCAGGACGACCAGTCACCTGTGGTATGAGATTGATGATGATGACATTTGCGGATCATCCTGGTCTTTTCCGCAGAATATTTGCTGCGAGTGCTTCATCAGTGGACGAGGAGGAAGACGATGGGGTAGCTGTCATACGGGGTCCCGCCACAAAAAGGATGAGGGCGGTGCAGAGTCAGATGTTATGATTCCGCCAGCCAAGGTCAGCGGCCAACCCCGCTACTCACTTATGCCATCAAAAAGGTCCAGGACCTCTCAAGCCTGCGGCCTTCTGTTGAGCACCTCTGATCTCACCCAGCGATGTTCATATGCCGCTTTGCCGTTAAACACATAGTAGAGGCAAGAACCTTAGGTTGGTTAACACACCACCAACATGCTCTAAGTCCCATGCAGCGAATGCATGAGTTGAAATGGAGGGCACACTGGCCAAAAAAGGCCAGGACCGACGCCGCCTCCAAACACTGTCCACACCCTTATGTCTCCGCCTCCTCCTTCCTCCGCCACCACCAAGCGTTCCTCAGCTGCCCATGTACTCAAGAGTCATGATCAGGGATCAGCCTCGCTTCAGCCTCCACCGTCGCCCCCGAGTACCACCAGCACCACCAGAAGAACACATCCTACCCTTCACCTCCCGCCTGTTTGACGTCCGGCACGCCGTACAGCGGGCCACGTTCTAGAACCAGCCTTCTGTCTACCAGGTTTCGGGAGCAGAAGAAACATGCCTTGGCCAGACAAAGTGTAATCTAAAATTTCAGAGCGCGTTGTCCTGCATCTAGTGTCCCGGAATAGTCCATCAGACACCACGACACATGGGGGGGGGACTAGTAAAGCACGGCCAAAGGCGCTAAATCTCTGTGACAGCTCACTGGTGAGTGGGTGGATGTCTCTGCGGGGGTGGGTTGGCTCTTTCCCAAGGCTCGGCGCACGCTCTTCAAAACTGGAGGGATGGTGCAGGGCTCTTTCACCAAGGTCTCTGGTGGCATTCACGGTGCACAGAGAAACCAAGCCCGTTTTGAAATTTGAATCTGTCTTGGAGACTGTCCCCGACACGGTCAGGAAGCTGTGGACGGCTCTCAGCACCGAAGATGCCGAGCGCTGGCTGGGTGAAAAAAACCTTGTGCGGGAAGGTGGTTGCGTAAGGGCAAATTGCGGGCCCGCCCTTTTAAAGATCGGTAGGGGAGACCCCCTTGCCGGGCCCACATGTCTAAAACCTTTGTGTCCAAAAAAATTTCTAAAGAGTTTTCCCGGGTCTGGATGCCTGCTGAAAAAGGCTCGGGTCTGATTGCCCTTCCCCCGTTGCACCCGCTTCGTCCCCCCTGGCTGGTTGCAGGTCGCTCCCCCTTTTAACCGTTCCCATTGTTGACGTGGAAACACGCTGGAATTCCCCTCACTGCTCCAGCTTTTTGTGGCAGGCCCAATCCCTTTTTCGCAGTACAAAGGGGGACACATGGCCTGCAAGCGGGTGGGACTCGGGGTGTTGACCCACGGAGTGGGGAGGTAAAAGGCTCTGCACCACCCTTCCCGTTTAAAAAAGCACCAAAAGGGTCAGTGGGAAAAAATCCTTGTCAGCTTAGTTGGGGTGATTTATTTTGGGAAACATCTTTGGGACCTCTAAAAACAAGGTCCGCCACGACGGGGGGAGACGGACACAGATGGGGGTCAGGACCCTTTTCTCCCCGTCAAACCCACAAGGCCGACGTTTCCAATTTTCGGTCTTCTTGGGGCGTGGTTGGGGGTCCGAGCTGGAAGGGGGTCGCTCTCAGGGTGCCTCAAAGCGGGCTGTTTTAAAACGGGCCCCGGGGGGCGGGGAGGAGGAGGAGGGGGGGGGAAAGGGGTATTCTGACACGATTTTTCCCCCTGTTTGGGAAAAGAGGTTGGGCGAATTGGGCGGGGGGGAGAGGGAAAATGTTTGCTGTGCCCCTCCCCGAGGTTTGGGGAAATCAAGGTCCTTCCCCAATAGTGTTGGTGCCCAAAATTTTCCCAAAAATTTTCCTGCTTAAAAGGCCCTAAAAATGAACAACAGTTACTGGGTGGCCACCCTCGGGACCCCCGGTACAAAAAAAAATCAGCACTTTCCTTCCCCCACCCAAATGAGGTAAAATGCGGAAAATGGGGCCCCGGGTGATTGATCAATGGAGAACTGTTGGTCTGTTTTAGTTCTTCAAATGTCACGGGGGGAAAAAACCGCGAGTGCAGCAGTAGGGGCCCAAGTGCCGTAGGGCAGCAGCGGAAGGTGGCGAAGCTAATGGGTGCCCTCGGGGCAATCTTTATTTACCAACTCCCAAGATGAAAATGCGGGCCCACATCAACACCAGAGCCCAGTTTAAAGATCTGGTGCCGCTATCTGTTCTCAAACAGATGTTTTTTTTTTTTCCCGGCCCAATAGAATTTGGGGTATCCAAAATGGACGAAGGGCCGAGGGGCGCACGCCAAGAGGTGTTGCCCTGCCCAGCCCCAGCGTCATATCTGAGGGGCCCCTTCAGCACAGCCGGAGGGCTTTAAGACAAACCTTCCGTTTTCCACAGATAATGTGGATGTTTGACTTTATAAATTGAACAGGCTGGTCTCTGATGATGTTGTGGCCCCAATTGCCGAGGTCACCGATTGTTGCTGGTCTACTTCACATTCCTCCCCAAAAACGAAATGGTCCTCTTGAAAAACTTATTTTTAAAATGATCTTTCTTACTGCATTTTATTCTCAGTTCCCAACAGTTCATTTTGCTGGTTTTGCTGTGAGGAGACTGTAAAAAGACCCAAGGTTTCATGACAAAACCATATTCCATTTACTCACTTCATCTTTAGAATTTTTCGCATTGTCAATGGTTTTGGGGTCATGTTGCCTCCCAATTTTTAACAGTGCTGAGAAGTCATATTTATAATTTTTTGGGGTCATGTTGCTGTGAGATAAAGCAATAATTATGGTCCTTTGGAACAGAAATGTGGCTTTTAATTTGGCTTTTTCTCCCTCACAATTTTTAACAGTGGCTGAGAAGTCATTTTTATAATTTTTTGGGTCATTGCTGCTTTGAAATGCAGCTTTTACTACAGGTCCTATTCAAAAAAAATGTTGTTTCTAATAGAATTTTGTTCTTCACAATTGTAAAAAGTGGCTCATGGGTCATGTTTGAATTTTTTGGGGGCATTTTGCTGTGACATGAAGCTTTTACTACAGGTCCTATTATAAAAAAATGTTGTTTCAAAACAGACATTTGTTCTTCACAATTGTCCAAGTGGCTCAAGGGGTTTATGCTTTGAATTTTTGGAGGCATTTTGCTGTGACATGCAGCAATACTACAGGTCCTATTATAAAAAAAATGTTGTTTCTAACAGACATTTGTTCTTCACAATTGTCCAAGTGGCTCATGGGTCATGTTTTGAATTTTTTGGGGCCACTTTGCTGTGACATGCGTTTGACTAAGGTCCTATTATAAAAATTTTGTTTCTAACAGACAGTTGTTCTTCACAATTGTCAAGAGTGGCTCAAGGGTGATGGTGCTGTCAGAAACGGAATAGGTAGGAAAATGTTAATGGACACATATTGCAAAATGACTTGTTTTTGCATTGATCTTTAACATAGCTAGCAATCTGTATTGAGACAACCCATTTAAGTTTAATTTAAAAAAAAGAGAAAAAAAGGGACATTTTGGGTTCCATCCTATTTTAAAAATGTGTTTTCTAGAATTTAAACTACAAAAAAAACTTGCAGTACAAAATAGCTGTTAAAAAAATTCTCTGAATTGTAAAAAGGGAGGTCCCGGGAAAAAACTTGACCAGATGTAGGTTATTCAGAGGACATGGAGTATGGAGCACGGGACAGGAGAACAAAGTACAGGGGACCATTTCCCCCAGCACGTTGAGTAAAATGAGAAAAGAATGCCAAGAAAAAGGGCACGGGGTGTAACAGGAGGTTAACCACCAGTATTTCCAAGTGAAGCTCAATTGGTCCGCATCATAGGGAGGGGCAAGCGCTACCAGGTCTTGATGTGTATGAGGAAGGCTGGAGTTCTCACGCTTCCGCTTCGCACTCTGCTTCAGCACGACAGTTTTCTTGCTGCGTCCATCAGGACATTTTAACCTGCGTGTTAATAGATGACGGACGCCAGCCTGGCTCTCACCGCACCCACTGTAACTCCGGCCCTGGTTCATGCTGTGGCACAGGACAGGTATAGTCAATGTCTAGTTCAACGAAAATGGTGGTTGAAAGACTCTTTTTTCCGTCACTTTTTAATCTGGGGGTCAGACGGGTTTTAAATTTGGTCATACTGTGGCCAGGAAGGGACAGTATAGTCCAGTTCAACTAAAATGGTGGTTGAAAGACTCCTTTTTCCGCACTTTTTAATCTGGGGGTCAGACAGGTTTAATGGTCATACTGCGGTCCAGGACAGTTTAGTCAATGTCCAGTAACTAAATGGTGGTGAAAAGATCTTTTCCGCATTTTTAATCTGTGGGTCAGACAGGTTTAAGGGTCATGCTGCGGTCCAGGACAGGGTTTGTCAATGTCCGTTCAACTAAAATGGTGGTTCAAGATCAAATTTCTTCCGGCACTTTTTAATCTGTTGGTCATGCAGGTTTTTAGGGTCATGCTGCGTTCCAGGACAGGGATATTAAATGCCCAGTTAATTTAAAATGAAGGTTCAAATAATACTGCCTTCTGGCACTTTTTAATTTGGGGTGATGCAGGTTTAGGGTCATGCTGTGGTTCAAGACAGGGATAGTGAAGGGGTGTGTGGACTTTTTTTCTGTGGCTTTTATAGCCTAAGTGTTGTGCCTTTAAAATGTAGCAGGTATCCATTTGACTGTTGTGGCTGTTATTTCCAGCTTCTCCAGCCCTGTTTGGGTGTAAGATTTAAGGTGTTGTTGCTCTCCCAAGACTTTAATGGTCATCGGGATGATCGACTATCGACTATCGAAAACCTTATCGTTTGGGGGCCGACTATCGACTATCGCCCGATGTCGATAGCCAACGTAATCGCTCAACACTAGTGACAAGTTCTAATGGGCTCCAATAATCAATTTCTCTGGTAGTCTCAGATAGTCAGGGTGCAAAACTGTGAAATTTAACACATCTGACAATATGCAAATGGTGCTGAATCCATTATGAATGGGTCTTTGTCAAACTTGCAAAAAAAAAAATTCTTTCAAAATAAAAGGAAAAAATAAGGAAAGCCTAAAGACCACAATGTGAAGCTTATCCTACTTGCTAGAAGATGAACATATTATGGCCACCGTTTTAACCCCTTAATGACTTTGGATGTATGCATACATCTAGGTTGTTTTGGGGTTAACGCTCCTGGATGTATGCATATGTCCTGGGGATCGTGCGAACTCTAAAACAGAGTTTGCATGATCGCTGCGGTATGTCAGCTGTATATTACATCGGCCCGGACCGGAGATCACTCTAGGGGAGGTGGGGCGAATAACCCCTTAGCTAATGCGATCAAGCAATCGCAATAGCTAGGTGAGACACAGAAGGAACAAGCGCCTTCTGTGTCTCGGCGTAGCTGTCTGCTACAGCCCGGAAGGTATACAATGCCTTCCGGGCTGTCTGTAAAGTCACCATGCCCGGCCGTGCCCATTGCCGTGCATGAGTATAATGACAAAAGATGGTATTTTGAACTATAATTACTTTTTTTTTACACTTCTATTTTCATTCCCTCTAGCACTTGACTACGAGAGGGTTCAATTGCTTGCACACTTTCTGTAATAGTAAAATATTACAGAATAGTGTACGATAATGGCTTTCTTTTTACACCCTGTCTCAGTTGTGCCACAACATTTTTCAACTCAGAGGGCTCAGCTAGTCAGCAGTCTTCTTATTCCTTTACTCTCCACATAACATAGAATTACATCATGTTTTGGGAAGGGTTAAAAAGTAGGAAGAAGTTAAACACATATTTTTTTTAATTTACTGGCTTGCTATAGGTTTTTAAACCACTAAGAGATTAATACATTTTTGTTGCTCCTACACACACTGAACTGTCAAATACATCAATCAGATACAAGTCAAACTATAGGTTAGTCATAATCCTCATTTATCTCCACTGAACTAAACATCTGCAGTGCTTCTGATTTTTCAGCGCTACATATGCAGTCTAACTATATTAAATAATATTCCCAGAAGGAAATTATTTTACATTAATTCTTTGTCAGTCTAAATGTAAAATTACAGGGCTTAAATACAAAGTATTTTGGAGAAAAGACACAGATGTAAATCGGAAACGAGTGAATAAAAAGCAGCAAGCACAGTATGTTCTGTACCATCCAAAATTCTGTAGTATTCAAGTTTCGCTTGCAGGATTAAGAAAATTCAATTGTGTCTCTAGTAGAAGATAATACAGCTCTGAGAGATTATTTTATGATGTCAATTTTACCTCAACAACAAATTGAATTTTTATATAAAGCAAGCTAATTCATTTTTGCTTGCTTCCTCCCATGTGGTTAAACTTTACATAACTGAAATACATGTTACACTAAGGGACACATGTATGAATCGAATTTGTCCAAGTTCAATTTCTCATCTTTTTATCAGTGTATAATGTGCCTGAATGTAAGAAAGTGGTTTTTGTGTGTTCATAAAGGGTGTGTAAAGTTCATCATGCTTCGCCTGTGTGTTTGGCGCATTAAGGAACTCAGGCGCATTAGTAATACACCTAACATGTATAAAGACTAGAAATAAAAGAAAAGTCATTAGAATATCATCAGTGAATAGAAACTATGGTACTGATCTTGCTTGGTGGACCACAGGTCCAAGCACAGCAAGATCTGTGGTGTGCTGGCTCTTTCTGTATGTAGAATAAAAGGTGAGAGCAGCAAAAGTAAATTTCTAATTTAATTTAGTAAAAATTAAAAATGTAAAAATCTGAACATCAGTGGGTTATTTAATGTAAAATTAGTTTCTTTTATTTTGAAATACATTTTATAGGAGATATTTTTATATTTTTGGGATATTATATATTTTAATATTAATTTTATATGATAATTTTTTTTTTTTAAATTTAAAGAATTTAATTTTATATAGTTTGATAATTATCAGAAATTACTTTTTAGTATTGCACTGGTGTAAGTTGAGAAATAAGGGATATTTTTGCCCTAATGGCAAATCTAGCTCCACTTTGAATCTCCGGGGTCAGGCAGACCAAATTGAAATAGGTCTGCCTGTTTGAGCATTAATGCACATACATTTGCTGAACCACATTCACATATGTGCCTTATATTATGAGTGTGGTGTGACACGCCCCTAGAACGCCCCCAGCAAGCCCCCTCATGTTAGACACATTAGAAAGTGTTGAGTCTTACGAACAATGCGCCTAACACATTCATTAGGCGCATTAGACATCGTACATGGCTCACTTAGGCGCATTTTACGCCAGAAAAGGGTGAAAAACACGATCATACGATCATAAGTCTCCCTAAGTTCTAAGTATTGTCACCCTTTTCTTGTGCACATGTAAGATCTCTGAGACTTTTACCATAAAAGAGTGTGTTCCTTGGATTAAAGAGAACTTGCAACAAGCTCTTTGACACCAGAACACACTAGAAAAGAAGCAAAGCAGCCAAAGTGATTTGTAGCAGGACTTGGCTTGTGATGAGGTAGAGTAAATGTAGAGTAAATGGCAGCATCATTCATATGCCAGCCACAGGCTGTGCTAGGGCCATACATGGAACATAATGTCCTTGCATGCAGACATTACATTATGCTTACTGTGTAGGTCAACAGTTGATTGATAAAGTGGGACTAGAAAGAGGCAGGTATCATAAGGTACAGGCAGAGGTGGATGAGGCACTAGTAGCCAAAGCTGATGCAGCAAAGGACCAACAAGGGTAAGAGATGATTAAAAGTAGACTACTAGCATCTGTGGTTGTGACTGGCATAGTAGGCATAGTTGCCAACTTTTGAAAATGAAAAAGCAGGAGATTATAGTGGGCGGCGCGCTACGCGCGTCAAAATTTGCATGGACACGCCCATCTTTTGTCAGTATGCCACGCCCCTTCAAAAAGCCACACCCACTCCACCTAACTGCATAACGGCTTTGGAAGAAGCCAGGTAGATGCCCTTATAGCATAGTTGCCAACTTTTGAAAATGAAAGAGCAGGGGACACCAGCGCTACTCCGCCGCCGCGGCCATTTAAAGGACCCCCGCCGCCTGCTGGCGGCGGGAGAAATGCCAACTCCCCTGGGAGGGCGGGGGGGGGGGACCACAAATAGCGGGACCCCCCCGCCAAAAACGGGAGAGTTGGCATGTATGCCTTATAGCCAGGTAGTAACCCCCCCATGAGCAGGTAGTGCCCCTTACAGGCAGGTAGATGCCCCCTTGTAGCCAAGTAGATGCCCCCTCTGTAGTCAGGTAGGTGCCCCCCTTTGTTAGCCAGGTAGGTGCCCCCCTTTGTTAGCCAGGTAGGTGCCCCCCTTGTTGCTAGGTGGGTGCCCCCATTGTTGCCAGGTATTGCCCCCATTGTTTGCCAGGCAGTGCCCCCATTGTTTGCCATGTTTGTGCCCCCATTGTTTGCCAGGTAGTGCCCCCATTGTTGCCAGGTAGTTCCCCCACTGTTTCCAGGTATATGTCCCCTCTGTAGCAAAGTAGTGCCACCTCAGTTGCCAGGTAGATGACCCCTCGGGTGCCAGGTAGTGCCCCATTGTTGCCAGGTAGTGCCCCCTCTATTGCCAGGTAGTGCCCCATTGTTGCCAGGTAGTGCCCCCTCTGTTGCCAGGTAGAGCCCCCCATATAGCTAATAAAAATAAAATAATAAAATCCACTTACCTCACCAGGCTCCTGCAGCAGGCCCGCTCCGGACGATCTCCTCAGCGGCGCAGGGGAAGTGAGAT
>JAODAL010053220.1:0-25443 GCA_025379985.1 Phyllomedusa bahiana | reverse complement strand
GACCGTAGAAAAATTTTGCTCTGAAATACTCTATTACAGGCCTGACTTTGAAAAGGCGGTCAAATGTTGGTCATCTTGGGGTGGGTACTGTGCCTTACAGGTTTGGGACAAGGTATTCTGGTGTTTTAGGCAAATTTAGGTGTATAGCACCACCCAATTAAAAATTCAGCCCACTCCATACCTTCTTGCTCCCCCTTTTCTGCTTGGGATGAAGTGGCACCGTAGGCGGTCACCTACCTTTGCCTACCCGTCGTCCTGGCCCTGGTGTCTTATCAGTGTAATGCAAAAATTTTTGGATATTTTCAAAGCATGTCCAGGTCAGGGCATTACAGTAAAATGGAGTTCTGTAGAAAACATTAGACCTCCATCAGAATTCCATATGGAAAACAAGACCCCCAAATGTCATCATCCCTGCTGCATCTGCGAGGGTCCGCCTGGAGACTGATGATGTGGATTTTTACATGACAAACTGAAGGGCATGCGCAGATACAAGAAGCGCAACCTCAGAGCAATCCCCGGCAGTAGCAACGGACCAGACAGGTCAGAAGAGCTAACGCACGGCACCAACCAAAATAGGGACAAGATACAGAGGACCAGCTGTAGAGACTTGCAGGTACAGAACTGAACAGACAAGAGACAGGACAAAATGGACATAAGGACAAACAGATGCCAAAGGGGGAGGCTACAAAGCTTAATTAGGCTGTGCACATCTAATATATACTTTGAAAACGTAAGCATAGGTGCACACTGAAAAGGCAATAGTATACATCTAATACATATATCAGTGGCAACTGAATTTTGAGAAATGGCAACCTCATTGGCTTGCTGCACTCCCCTTACCTCTTTTAAACCAGTGCCGGGTAATTCAGTTGTAAGTTCCTATCACTCCCTGAGAGGTTGTAGTCTGAATGGACTCCTAGTAAGGTAACATGTTAGTGTTAGGGACTGACCTGTTCTGGGATCCCCTTGACGCTATTGGGAGGTGAGCTTAATACAATCTTTGATCAAAAACTGTAAACTAAGAGTCCCAGGTTTTTCATATTTTCCTTAGCAGTAATGCATTTCCAATATTCCTATATACCTTGATGTTCTACTTAGTTTTTAGTGTGCCACTGATATATGTATTAAAGGGGGAGGCTAGACAGAGGCCAAGGTGCAAGGCATAAACAGACAGGAAACAAAGCCGAGACTCCAGCTAGGACACTGGCCAGGAACAAAGGCACAAACTGACACATGGTAAGAACTCAGACACAAGAACATGGCAGGGAAACTCATAAACACACGGCAGCAGATCCACACACCATGCAGGCTCCCACAAGGACAGTAACAACCAACAAGCACAAACAAGACATAACACAACAAGGACCGGGCTGAGGGTTTGGGGAGGAGCAGCAAATTCCCCCCTACCTCTCCCCAAAATGGTTCATGGACTGATTTTGCATTTTTTCCTGTAAGATCTGATTTGCTACAATAAAGTCCATATCGAAACATTACACCTATCCAGTTCTTAGCACTGAACAAATAAATAGGTAGATAAATGGTAGCGTTCACCCTCTTGGAGACAGCGGATGCAAACAGGGATCCAGGTATTCAGCTCACTGCACAGTCACTGATAATCCTTAAAACTCCACCTGTGTGAAGAAAAGATGCAGCCTATGAAGAGCTTTAATCACTTTATTCACAACATGTAATCCACACGGAGACAAAAACTTATGTCCGCTAACGCATTTCTGGCTCCGCGGAGCCATTGATCACAGCTATTGGGCATATGTTTCACACCCATATTTAATTTACTTAAAAACAATCACAACTTTATATATAAACTTCATTTCCTTCATACCTACCATTAACCCCTTCATGTGATAGGCATGGTACTACAGATATAATGCAAGGAAAGCACACTATGGGTGACATGCCAGAAAATAGGCACTGCTACACCAGTTTTCAGGCGCATTAAGGGCGACATGTATGAACGGGGCTGCACCAGAAGTCTGGCATCTTTTCAGCCCAAAAACTGGCGCAGCCCGTTCGCTCTATTTGTAACCAGGCGCACTCCAATGTCAAGGGCATTATAGAGCGCCCGGAGCACTTTGTGATGCGCCTGATTTCGGGGGGTGGCTGGAGGCGACGCACTACAACCGTACGAAGCTGCACATTTTTAGCTTCAGTACAGCAAATCCAGGTGCAGGAACAGGGAGAGCACTTTACAAGCGGATTACCTGAGCCAGAAGTGTCGCCTTGTAGCTAGAAAGCGCTAAATCTATGACCGGCAGGAGAACAGGCTCATACAATACAAATGTGTCTGAGAACCAAAAATCATACATGTTGCCCTATATGAGTGTATAGTACACCTGAATGAATGAATCTGTCAAAAATCTGGCATCTGGTCTACCTTGTATAGTATGTGATGCGTCTAATCTAGGCGCATAGCATAATTTAGGCGCATGGCATATCATTGCTGGTACATTTGATGTGCCTACTTTAGGCGCATTCAAATGTGTAGTGCCTGGCGTATAATGCGCCTAGTTTTGGTATAATACAGCTCATTTATATAGAGAATAGGACATCAACAGTTTTTTGGCGCAAAGTACACCAAGAAATGTCGCATTCATATTGGGACCTGACGCCCTGAATGTTCATTGTACATATAACCCTATATCTCATGATGACCTTCACAATGAAAATTGCATTACCACAGATCAAACCCTACATAGAAGCATTAATAAATATATAAGAAATCATTTTTAGAATTGAGCCCTAACGGGAACCTGGTCTGTACCTCTAGAATCCAGTAAGGTTTATAAAGTCCCTCCTGTTTGTTGTAGAGAAAACTAAATTATTTGTCTTATTTTTTTTTACTTTTTTGGGGGACTTCTGTTTGAAGAGGACATCACTTTGTGTACTGTATTTTACTTTACAAAAGTTTTCAATATCTAATTTGTTTATTACCATATTTTAAAAGGGAACCACATGAACTTCAGTTGTCTGATCTCCTCCATCCAGGACAGGAAAAATTGTATCATCTGACTACACTAAACTCAGACCAACTGAACACTTGACCTTTTCCCGTAGTAACCATATGATAATGCAAACTTGGTGGAATTGCATATAAAGAGGTACTGGAGTTCATAAACACATTAATGCGCTCATTTGGTTTTCTAAATTGTACATAGATTATCAACGAGTTCAGTAGCTGAGCAGTATGAACATGTCATAAATATTGACAAGTATCCTAATACTCGGGGCCTCTTTTTATCTTTAACGTGGCTGCACAAAGTAGTTTATAGTCTTCTCATAACGACTTAAAGGGGTTGTCTCGCTACAAAGACTAGCTTTCAACATGTAGGGAACAGTAAATGAAGACGTTTTCCAAATATATTGTTTTGTTTGTTTTTATGTTGAGGAACTACAAATGATTTTATCAACTCCCGAGTGCACTCGGGTTTCTCCAGTTACCACCCTGCTCAGCCCTGCTCTTCCATGCTATTTGTCTTATGTGATAGCAGGGATGACATCATCACACAGGTTGGCATGCAAACCTGCCAGCAGCTTGAGAGTTATCTGACCTAACAAACAAAGGAGACTAATTACTACTGTTAGCTTTGAAGCTTCTCTGGCCCTGGGAGCAGGAGATTTTTTATTTTATCTGAGGAATTAGCAGATGTTTGAATACCGGAGGGGATATGCTAATTACCCACAGCCTGACCAGGAAGAGACAGGATGCATGAATGAAAGCTGCTGAGGGAAACAGCGACGTGAGACAACCCCTTTAACATATGACCGTTTCCCTAAGTTAAAGGGGTTGTCTCACTACATTGATTTATCTCACCTCCAGGCCCGGACTGCCCATAGGGCAAACCAGGATGTGCAAGCAGCGGCCGAGGCAGAACAGCCGGGATCTTCTGATCCTGCCCGTTCAGCCCCCTAGAAGCTGTGCAGCAGGCGCGCGATGTGATGATGTCATCACGCGCCTGCTCCGCGGCCTGTAATAGTCTGCCAGCGGCCGCTCCGGAAGAGAAGAGGAGAGAAAGATAGACAGCAGGTAAGTATTATTATTATTTATTTATTTATTTTGTAAACTAATTACTGGCCCCATTACCTGGCTAACTGGCCCCATTACCTGACTAACTGGTCCTATTACCCAGCTAACTGGCGCCATTACCTGGCTAACTGGCCCTGGCCCCATTACCTGGCTAACTGGCCCCATTACCTGGCTAACTGGCCCTGGCCCCATTATCTGGCTAACTGGCCCTGGCCCCATTACCCGGCTAACTGGCCCTATTACCCGGCTAACTGAACCTATTACCTGGCTAACTGGGCCTGGCCCCATTACCTGGCTAACTGGCCCCATTACCTGGCTAACTGGCCCTGGCCCCATTATCTGGCTAACTCGCCCCAGTACCCGACTAACTGGCCCCATTACCTTGCTAACTGGCCCAATGACCCGGCTAACTGGCCCCATTAACTGACTAACTGGCCCTATTAACTGGCTAACTGGCCCTGGCCCCATTACCTGGCTAACTGGCCCTATTACCTGGCTAACTGGCCCCATTACCTGGCTAACTGGCCCCATTACCCGGCTAACTAGCCATATTACCTGGCTAACTGGCCCTGGTCCCATTACCTGGCTAACTGGCCCCATTACCTGGCTAACTGGCCTTGGCCCTATCACCTGGCTTATTACTGTCCCAGGCCCTATTTCCTGGCTAATTACTGGCCCTACCTGACTAATTACTGGCCCTACCTGGCTAATTACTGGCACTGGCCCTACCTGGCTAATTACTGGGGGCAGCCCTAGCTACCTGGCTAATTACTGAGGACAGTCCTATCTACCTGGCTAATTACTGGGGGCAGCCCTATCTACCTGGCTAATTCATGGGGGCAGCCCTAGCTACCTGGCTAGTTACTGGGGGCAGCCCCAGCTACCTGGCTAATTACTGCGGGCAGTCCTAGGTACCTGGCTAGTTACTAGGGGCAGCCCCAGCTACCTTACTAGTTACTGGGGGCAGCCCCAGCTACCTGGCTAGTTACTAGGGGCAGCCCCAGCTACCTTACTAGTTACTGGGGGCAGCCCCAGCTACCTGGCTAATTACTGGGGGCAGCCCCAGCTACCTGGCTAGTTACTGGGGGCAGCCCCAGCTACCTGGCGAACTACTGGGGGCCAGTCTCTATTACGCCCCTACCTGACTAGTTACTTGGGGCAGCCCCAGCTACCTGGCTAACTACTGGGGGCAGTCCTAGCTACCTGGCTAGTCACTGGGGGCAACCCCAGCTACCTGGCTAATTACTGGGGGCAGTCCTAGCTACCTGACTAGTTACTAGGGGCAGCCCTAGCTACCTTGCTAGTTACTGGGGGCAGCCCTAGCTACCTGGCTAATTACAGGGGGCAGGCCTATCTACCTGACTAGTTACTTGGGGCAGCCCCAGCTACCTTGCTGGTTACTGAGGGCAGCCCCAGCTATCTGGCTAATTACTGGGCTGTCCTATCTACCTGGCTAATTACAGGGGTCGGCCCTGTCTACCTACCAAATTAATGGAGGAAGGCCCTGTTTCCCTACCTAATGGGGTGTCTACCTATTTACATGCCACTTATCTGACATTTTTTAATTTCTAATTTTTAGGATCTAACATACTCTGTTTGGGGTACAATTACTGTGTAGGGCACCATTACTATTTGGAGCCCTATGGATGGGGAATTTGTACATAGTTGGGAATTGATAAGAAAGTGCTAGACAAGAGAGGAGTCTAAGATGTTTTTTGTGGTACATTCTACAGGGACGAGTCATGACCGGAAGAAGAAGACATTGCATGCTGTACCAGACAGAGAAAGAAATGGAAGGGAACAACTCATCAGGGAAGACAACATGCATCACAGAGGTTTGGCGCAGATTGAGAAGAAAAGAAGAAGAGAACAACTCCCATCAGAGATGACGTCTCCTGTGAGTCCCTGCTGTCAGGGGTCATTTTACTTCTGTGTTGAGTCAGTGCTGTGTTCATGTGATGGTGACCTGACTACTGGGGATGTGATTGGTTGTAGGTTATGCTGGTGCTTATGTAGTGTCAGTGTGGGCTTGTCCCTGATTGTAAAGCAAGTGCACACCTGACTCTGTGATGAGGGGTTTCTCTGCACCACTGTTTCTTTCTTGCTTGTGTTTAGGGGGCTCTCACACGGAGCGGTTTTTGGTGCATTTTTTGATGCGTTTTTTTGTGCAGAAATGTACAGCATTAACTGCTCTGCCTTTCTGCACAAAAACGCACCAAAAACCCATCAAAAATGCTCCATGTGCAAGCAGCTTTATAGTGGAGTTTATTTTAGAAAGTGGCGAGGTGCGAGAACAAGGGAAATTTTGTAAGCGGATATTGTGTGTGAGCTGGTGGGGGCTTTGTGCCAGGGCTGATTTTTATTCCCATTCTGGCCCTGCCTGCCTCGGTCCTGTTTTGGTTTCATTTTGAATTCAGGGGCGTGTTTACTGGCTTCCACTAGGCTGCAGTAGAAGCCAGGTCTGTAGCTATAGCAGCCAGTGCTGACAGCCTATCAGGAGAGATCGGAAAGGTCTGTAGCTATAGCAACCAGTGCTGGCAGCCTATCAGGAGAGATTGAACAGATCTGCAGCTATAGTGACCAGTGCTGGCAGCCTATCAGCAGGGATACAACAGTTCTGTAGCTATAGCAACCAGTGCTGGCAGCCTATCAGGAGAGATCGAATAGGTCTGTAGCTATAGCAACCAGCGCTGGCAGCCTATCAGGAGATATCAGGCAGGTCTGTAGCTATAGTGACCAGTGCTGGAAGCCTATCAGGAGAGATTGAACAGATCTGCAGCTATAGTGACCAGTGCTGACAGCCTATCAGCAGGGATACAACAGGCAGGTCTGTAGCATAGACCAGTGCTGGAAGCCTATCAGGAGAGATTGAAACAGTCTGCTAGCTATAGCGACCAGTGCTGGCAGCCTATCAGCAGGGATATAACAGGTCTGTAGCAATAGCGACCAGTGCTGGCAGTCTATCAGGAGAGATTGAACAGATCTGCAGCTATAGTAACCAGTGCTGGCAGCCTATCAGCAGGGATACAACAGTTCTGTAGCTATAGTGACCAGTGCTGGCAGCCTATCAGGAGAGATTGAACAGATCTAAAGCTATAGTGACCAGTGCTGGCAGCCTATCCAGGATACCAAAGGTCTGTAGCTTAGCACCGCATGGCAGCTATCGGAAGATCAAACAGGTCTGTAGCTATAGCGACCTGAGGAGCTGATGCAGCCCATACATGAGGGGATATCTAGGAATAGGTAGGACACTGCTAATGGACACATATTGCAAAGTGACTTGTTTTTGCAAGATCTTTATCATAAAAAGCAGCGACCCCTGTAGTGACACAACCCCTTTAAAAGGGAAACCATGTGAAATTATGTTTCTGATATTCCTGACATGTCCAATATATACATATATAAAGAAAACATAGAAACATTTTAATGTAGTCTGCCCTGTAATAAGATGAGCAGTTCCTCCTTCTCCTTGGCTAGTTTTCTAATCTGTCATCCACCCTACCAACCTAGTGCATTAGACTGGACCTAAAGGCCTATACCAGGATTCTTGAGGTATAGAGATATTGGATTCCGACTTTCGAAAGGAGCAAAAATGTCAGGAGGATTTTTTATATCTATCAATGGAGGTTCTTGGCCTCTGAATATGATGAAAAGATTTTCTTTATTCCTTTAGGGAGATTCAATCCACAAAATGGACGTTCAGTGCGATCTGAATAATCACAGATATTCACAAGGTAAAATAACATAAATTATGTGATTTCGTTAAAGGTGCAACAAAGAGAAATAGGTCGTACTTTTTACTGTATATGACAAATTAGAAAAATATACAATATCACACAAAAGTCAGGACACCCCTCACATTTTTGTATATCTTGTGTTATATCTTTCATGGGAGCACACTGAGGATCTGACCCTTTGATACAATGTAAAGTAGTCAGTGCCCGGCTTATATCACAGGGGGAATTTGGTGCCCTCAAAATAACTCAACACAGACATCAATGTCTAAACCGCTGGCAACAAAAGTGAGGACACCCCTAAGTGACAGCAAAAGTGTGTACACCCCTGAGTGACAGCAAAAGTGAGGACACCCCTGAGTGACAATGAACAAATTGTGCACAAAGTGTCAATACTTTGTATGGCCACCATTATTTTCCAGCGCTACCTTAACTCTCTCGGGCCTGGAGGTCACTAGAGCTTCACAGGTTGCAGCCACTGGGATCCTCTTTCCTCCTCCATGAAGACATCACGGAGCTGGTGGATGCTAGAGACCTTGCGCTCCTCCACTTTTCATTTGAGGATGGCCCACAGATGCTCCATAGGGTTTAGGTCTGGAGACGCTTGGCCAGTCCAGCACCTTCACCCTCATTCTCTTTAGCAAGGCAGTGGTCGTCTCGGAGGTGTTTGGGGTCGTTATCATGTTGGATACTGCCCTGTGGCCCAGAAGGGAGGGGGTCATGCTCTGCTTCAGTATGTCAGTACATGTTGCCATTCATGGTTCCCTCCAGGGGCGTTGCTAGGGTCCCAATACATCCGGGGCCCGGGCCCTTTGCCTATGTTCACACGGCTCATTGCGGCGAGTATGGTACACACCACAATACGATGTGTGTTTTGGAACCCGCTGTTCCCCTGTGCTTTACAAATCAAACTGTAATCCATAGTCTCTAGGAGAGCTAGGGAATTACCGTAATTGCGTGCGAATTCGGCTTTATTGAAGGGGGCAATTTAGGGAGAGAAATTTTCTTCATAACAAACATCAAACACAACCCAACCCAACACTCCAGACACCACCAACACAACCACCAACACACCACTCAACACAAAACAACTGAGACCGGGGACACACACGGGGACACACACCACACACTAGGACACACAACAAAAAGGGGACCCACCCAGCCCCAACCCACTCGAACCACCACTCAAACACCACCAAACACCCCACATAAACACACCACAACACCAACACTGGGGACACAGCCCCAACAAAATCAAACCCCAAAACCCCTAACACCACTCAGACACCACCCCAACATGAGACACACACACTCGGGAAAACAACCACACCAACACACACATAGACAAAAAAGGGACACCACCCCCTCAGCCCACCACCCAACATCCCCACACACACAGGGAAAAAAACCCAAAACCACACTCAGACCCACACCAAACCCCACCAACACACAGCCACCCACCCGATCAGACACACACCCCATCAGACACACACTCAACAAACCCCACATTTCAGCCACAACCAAACACCCCACACAGAACACACCACACGAAAACACCCCCGGGACACACACACCCCCTCAGACACACCAACACCAAAAACCACCACCAGCCCAACACCGGGACCACACACACCTCGGGGCACCAAACCAAACCCAACTCGGGGGACCACACACACACAGACACCCAAAACCACCCCAGGACACACACACAAAACCCCTCAGACACACACATCAACACTCAGACCAACACCCCGGGGAACACACCAACCACACACACACTCAGACCCCCCCCCCACACACTCAGACACCACACCAACACAAACTTCAGACACACCACACTTTCAGAACACACCACCAACACACACCACACACCAACACAACACCACACACCCACCACACCACACACCCAACCACCACAACACACCAGACACACACACCCACACTCAGAACCCCACACCACACCCCACACTCAGAACACACAACACATCAAAAAGACACCACACCACAAACCACTCAGACCAACCAACAAACCAACACTCGGACCACCACTCAGACAACAAAACCCCACCAAAACCCCACACCCCCAATAAACCCCACACCACACACTCAGAACCCAAACACACCCACCAGAACCAACACACATCAGACACACCAAAATAAACCAATCAAACACCATAGACCCCCACACCCCAACCCCAAAACCAACACCCACCCCCCAAACCAAAACCCCAAAACCCCACACACACCCACCTGAAACACAACACCACACACCACCCAACCACCCAAAACCAACAAACAAGACACCACAACACTCAGGAAACCCACACCCCCTAGCCCCAACACTCGACCACCACCCCAACACCAAAAATCGGGGAAAAAAACCCCAAACACCCCAAAAGACACCACCATTCAGAAAACATAAACACCCCAACACACCCTTCAGACCACAACCCAAAACAAGACCAACACCCCAACCACCACAGACACAAACAACCAAAAACCCACTCGGGGACAACCCCACCACACTCAGCCCCACCCCACCCCTAACCCAACCACACCATCAACACACACAACAAAACAACACACACACTCGGGAACCCCCCCAGACACATAACAAACACTCGAAAACCACCAAAAAAAAACCAACCACTCGACACTCACACACCTCAGAACAAAATAACACACCCCTCAGAACCACAAACCCCAAACTCAGACACACCCACCCCAAACCCAAAACCCACCACACACCCACTCGGGACCACACCCCAAAACCCAACCAATCAGCACAACACACACTCAGACACCCCACCCAAAAACCCCTGAACACCCCAGACCACCCCACCAAACACCACTCGGGGACAACCACACACTCAACACCCCACACCCACACACCACACACACTAAACCCCCCAAACCCACACCCCACTCAGAACAACCACCCAACAAAAGACACAACAAAACCGACACAAACCTCAGAACCCCCAAAAACCAAACCCACCTCAGACACAAAAAATCGCCCAACACACCCATTTAAACACACAGACACACCCCACCAAACACACCACACTCGGGACAACCGTTTAGTTTACATTCATGGGGTTTTTGTGTTTCCCCCCTTTTTACACCCCGTAGCCCTTGTTTCCAGGGGGGTCCTCACTCACTGGAGACCCCGGGATGGGGGCCCCTGTGGGGGCTGCTGAAGCCAGAGGACAGGGCGGGGGAATGCAGTGCGGGAGCTGTCCGAGCAGAGTCACAGCAGGGGGCGGAGCAGGAAAAACGAGGGGGGGGGGCAGAGATACAGCAGGGGGGGGAAAAGCGAGAAAAAAACGGCAGGGGGCGGGAGAGATCACAGCGGGGGGCGGGCAGAGATCACAGAAAGGGGGGGGGCGGGGCCCTCACTGGGGAAAACTGTGCTGTGCCCCGGTCTTCCTGCCTCTGGCATTTGTGAGAGCCGGCGCCCCTCCTACCCCCGTACCCTCCTGCAGTCGCCTCCCTCCCTCCCTGCACCTAGCAACCATCTGAGATGTGTGTGCGGGATTCGAGCACTGACACACAGCTCAATAGGACCGTCGGCGCCTGCAGGCCCCGCAGCCTGGGCCACGGCGCTCTGAATCGGGGCACAGGCAGCTTTTTTCAGGGGCTTGTGCCCGAATTTAACCTGCCTGAGTGACGGCCCCTGGTTCCTCTCAATGAACTGTAGCTCCCTAAGCCGGAGCATTCATGCAAGCCCCATAAACTTGAACACTCCCACAACCGTGAATGACAGTAGAGAGGGACCTCTCTTGTCTTTGTACTCCTAACATGGTTTGTCGCCCACACACGCTTGACACATCTGAACCAAATTAGTTTCTCTTGGTTCTCATCAGAGCACAGTACATGGTTCAAGTAATCCATGTCCTTAGTCTGCTTGTCTTCAGCCAACTGTGAGCTTCATTGTCTTTAGAAGAGGCTTCCTTCTGGGACGACAGCCATGCAGACCAGTTTGATGCATGTGCGGTGTATGGTCTGAGCACTGACAGGCTGCCCCCACCCCTGTAACCTCTGCCGCACTGCTGGCCGCTCTCGTCTCTGGACATGACGCTGAGCACGTGCACTCAGCTTATTTGGTCGACAAGGCCCCCGATGGCTCCTGTTCTGAGTGGAACCTTTCTTGTTAAACCGCGGTATGGTCTTGGCCGCCGTGCTGCAGCTCAGTGTTAGAGTGTTGGCCCCCGCTCTGCAGCTCAGTGTCAGGGTGTTGGCATCTTCTTATAACCTAGTCCGGGGTCTGCATTGTCAGCTCTCCAGCTTTTGGGAAACTAAAACTCCTATCATGCATTTATATAATCTATATCAGTGGGCATGATGGGAGAGGCAGTTTCCCAACAGCTGGAGAGCCAACGTTGCAGACCCCTGGACTAGGCAGTCCTTATGTAAAGGAGAAATTCTTTCTTCAGATCCTTAAACAGTTCTTTTCCATGAGGGGCCATGTTGAACTTCCAGTATGAGAGAGCGTGAGAGCGATAACACCAAATTTAATGCACTTGATACCTTGTAACACTAATGAGTCACATGACACCATGGAGGGAAAATGGCAAATTGCACACAATTTGTCCATTTTCCCTTAGAGCTGTACTCACTTTTGTTGCCAGTGGTGTAGACATTGATGGATGTGTTGAGTTATTTTGGGGGTACACCAATGTTACACTGCTATACAAGCTGTACATTGACTACTTTACATTGTATCAAAGTGTCAGATCTTCAGTGTTGTCCCATAAAAAGATATAATATTTACAGAAATTTGAGGGGTGTACTGACTTTTGTGAGATACTGTATGTTTATGGCATTGACATTTAACAAGTGTTATCAAGCAATAACACTTATGCTATAAAAGTTTGTGGTTAGCTTAGCATTTTCTCACCCTTGAATGTTGTTGCGGCTTTATGAGAAATATCTTTGCTACCTGCAAAAACTTCTTACAGTCTTGAACTAACCATTTAAGTGCAAGCAACTTATATGTAATGTTTATTAGAGTCTTATCAAAAAGCAGATAGATCATTGATGGAAATTATAATTTTTTCTAACAGTTATCAGAGGTGCAGTGACATCCGTCTGCTCTGGGCCCCATACACAGTAGGGTTAGCAGAGGTGCAGTGACAACCATCTGCTCCTGGCCCCATACACAGTAGGGTTAGCAGAGGTGCAGTGACATCCGTCTGCTCCGGGCCCCCATACACAGTTGGTTTGCAGAGGTTGCCAGTGTTATCCGTCTGCTCCGGGCCCCCATACTCTGTGAGGTTAGCAGGCAGGTGCAGTGACATCCCGTCTGCTTTCCGGGACCCCTTACTGTGGGTTAGCAGGGTGCACTAGTTAACACTTCTGCTCCTGGCACCATTACTCAGTAGGGTTAGCAGAGGTGCAGTAAACAACCTTCTGCTCCTAGGCCCCTTACACAGTAGGGTTAGCAGATGTGCAGTGAACATCCGTCTGCTCCGGGCCCACATACACAGTAGGTTAGCACAGGTGCGTGTTATCCGTCTGCTCGGGGCCCCCATCACAGTAGGTTTGCAGGTGCAGGTGATCATCCGTCTGCTCCGGGGCTCCATACACAGTAGGGTTAGCAGAGGATGCGAGTGGTAACAACCTTCTGCTCCTGGCCCCATACCAGTAGGGTTAGATGAGGTGCAGTGACATCCGTCTCTCCGGGCTCCATACAGATGGGTTAGCAGAGGTGAAGTGGACATCCGTCTGCTTCCAGAGCCCCATCACAGTAGGGTTAGAGAGGGTGCAGTAGGGACTATCCGTCTGCTCCGGGCCCCATAACTGTAGAGTTGAGCAGAGGTTTTGTGCGGTGACATCCGTCTGCTCCGGGGCACGAGAACAGTAGGGTTAGCAGAAGGGGTTTGTAGTGGACATCTGTCTTGCTCGGACCCATTGACACAGTAGGGTTAGCAGGAGGTGCAGTGACATCCGTCTGCTCTGGGGATGCCCCCATACACAGTAGGGTTAGCAGAGGTTCAGTGACATCCGTTCGGCTCCGGGGGCCCCCCCCATACACAGTAGGGTTAGCAGAGGTTGCAGTTGCAGTGTCTTCGTCTTCCTCCGGGGCCCCATTCACAGTAAGGTTATCAGAGGTGTCAGAGACTCTGTTGCTCCGGGGCCCCATACACAGTAGGGTTATGCAGAGGTGCAGTGACAATCCGTCTGCTCCCGGGCCCCATAACAGTAGGTTAGCAGTAGGTGCAGTGGACATCCGTCTTCTCCAGGGCCCCATAACACTGTTAGGGTTAGCGAGGTGCAGTGACTTCGTCTGCTACGCGGGCCACACATTTCACAGTAGGGTTAGCAGAGGTGCAGTGACAATCCGTCTGCTCCAGGGCTCCATACACAGTAGGGGTTAGCAGAGGTGCAGTGACATCCTATGCTCCAGGGGCCCAATACTACAGTAGGGTTAGCAGAGGTGCAGTAAACAGTGCTTTTGGTGGCAGTGGAGAACATGCCCAATGGCAAAACATCAGGCTTCGGAGACTCAGGACTTTGTAATTTGGTTTTGATGGTACTGTTAATTTTTAAAGTTAATTCTTTGCAGTTTTGGGTGTGAAATACCTTTCAAATATACTGTGTGTTATTGTCCATGAAATAGAGTTCTCTCTGTTGCTAAATCTTACTCAATGCCGAAAATGTGTAATTTGCCAGATTTTAAGTCCACATAACACTGAAATATTGCGTTATTGTGATCCACATATTTATACACTTCTCTCTTTTTTTTATGACATATATCTTGTGCCACGCGCAGAGCTATAATATTTAGCTTTTGAACATGGTAAGAACTGAGGTGATAAGCGAGTACGGAGGGACATAGCAAGTGGAGAGACAAGGCGCTCCTTCCAGTGCTCCGGACAGCACACACGTGAGCAGGGGCGTAACTACAGGGGTAGCAGGGGTAGCAGGGGCCCGGTGGCTTGAGGGGGCCCCACGGCAGCTGCTATCTCCTCTGATACCCTGTGATGCCGCTCTGGGCCCGCCGGCAGTGAACTAACATTTTTACGGCGGTGGGTGCAGAGCTGCGGGGCCGGGGTTTTGTAAAACCCGGTTGTGTGTGGGGGGGGGGGGGGGGGAAATGGGGGGCCCCGGGGGGGGGGAGCGTGGCCAGTTAAGTAATGGCTAGGGGGGGGGGGGGGGTGATGAATCCCTACGGGGGGCTCAAAAGGGAAAAGGGATTAAGGGGGGGGGAGAATACCTACAGGGGGCTCTAAAGGAATGGAAGGGGGGGAGAATACCTCCAGGGGGGCTCTAAAGGAAGGGGCGGGGGGGCAAAATTTCCCTACGGGGGGGTCAAAAGGAAGGGAAGGGGGGGAGAATCCCTACAGGGGGGTTTAAAAGGAAAGGGGAAGGGGGGTGAAAATCCCTACGGGGGGGGCTCAAAAAGGAAGGGGGGGAATACCTACAGGGGGGGAACTAAAGGAAGGGGGGGTAAACCTACCGAGGGTCACTAAAGGAAGGGGGGGGGAATACCTACAGGGGGGCTCAAAAGGAAGGGAAGGGGGGGAGAATACCTACAGGGGGGCTCTAAAAGGAAAGGGAAAAAGGGGGGGAGAATACTACAGGGGGGCTTTATGGGAAAGGGGAAGGGGGGGGGAGTTTTTCCCAACAGGGGTCAAAAGGAAGGAAAGGGGGGGAGAATACCTACAGGGGGGCTTTAAAGGAAGGGAAGGGGGGGAGAATACCTACAGGGGGGGCTTAAAAAAAGGGGAAAAGGGGGAAAAGGGGGGGAAAATTTCCCTAGGGGGGCTCAAAAGGGGAAGGGGAAAGGGGGGGAATACCTACAGGGGGCTCAAAATAAAGGGAAGGGGGGAGAATACCTCCCGGGGGGGTCAAAAGGGAAAGGGGGGAAGGGGGGGGGGGAAGGGGGGGGAGGTGCCAAAAGGGGGGGTCTAAAAAGGAAAGGGGAAGGGGGGGGGGGAAAAAAACCTACAGGGGGGCTCTAAGGAAGGGGGGGGGGGGAAAATACGTACGGGAGATCTAAAGGAGGGGAAGGGGAAAAAAAAAACCTACAGGGGGGCTTTTAAAAAAGGGGAAAAGGGCAAAATTAAATACCTACGGGGGGCTCAAAAGGGAAGGGAAGGGGGGAGAAAAAATAAAAGGGGGGCCTTTAAAGGGGGATGGGGGGGTTTAAAATACCTCCCAGGGGGGGCTCAAAAGGAAGAAAAGGGGGGGGGGGAAAAAAAATTACCTACGGGGGGGAATCAAAAGGAAGGGAGAAATCCCTTTACGGGGGGGGCCTCTAAGGGAAGGGAGGGGGGAAGAATACCTACAGGGGGGGTCAAAAAGGAAAGGGGAAATTGGGGGGGGAGAATACCTACAGGGGGGCTCTAAAGAAAGGAAAGGGGGGGGGGGAATACCTACGGGGGGGGGCTCTAAAGGAAGGGGGGGGGGAAAAACTACAGGGGGGGCCCCTAAAAGGAAGGGGAAAAAGGGGGGGAGAATACATACGGGGGGGGCTCAAAAGGAAAAGGGGAAGGGGGGGGGGAAAGAAATACCTAAAAGGGGGGTTTAAAAAAGAAAGGGAAGGGGGGGGGGGGGAATCCCTAACGGGGGGGCTCAAAAGGGAAAGGGAAAGGGGGGGGAAAAATTACCTACAGGGGGGATCTCTAAAGGAAAGGGGGGGTAAGAGGGGGGGGGGGGAATCCCTACACGGGGGCTCAAAAAGGGAAGGGGAAGGGGGGGGGGGAATTTCCCCTTACAGGGGGGATTAAAGGGAAAGGGAGAATCCTAAAGGGGGTTTCTAATGGAAGGGAAGGGGGGGGAAAAAAATACCTACGGGGGGGGATCTAAAGGAAGGGAATGGGGGGGGGAGAATACCAAGGGGGGCTCAAAAGGGAAAAGGGGGGAAAGGGGGGGGGGAAAAATCCCTTACGGGGGGGGGCTTTTAAAGGAAGGGGGGGGGGGGGAAAAAATAACTACAGGGGGCCCTTTAAAAGGAAAGGGGAAGGGGGAAAAATTTGAAAATAATACTGGGGGGCTCAAAAGGGAAAAGGGAAGGGGGGGGGGGGAAAAAATCCCTACGGGGGGGTTTCTAAAAAAAAGGGAAGGGGGGGGGGAATAAAAGGGGGGGCCCCAAAAGGGGAAAGGGAAGGGGGGGAGAAAACCTACAGGGGGGCACAAAAGGAAGGGGGGGGGAATACCTACAGGGGGGCCTCAAAGGGAAGGGAAGGGGGGGGAAATCCCTACGGGGGGGCCTAAAAGGAAAGGGGAAAGGGGGGGGGGAAAAGAATCCCTACAGGGGGGTTAAAAAAAGGGGAAAAGGGGGGGAGAAAATACCTACAGGGGGGCTCTAAGGGAAAAGGGGGAAGGGGGGGGAAAAACCCTAAGGGGGGCCCCAAAAGAAGGGGGGGGGGGAATTTACCTACGGGGGGGGCTCTGGGGGAAAGGGGAAGGGGGGGGGGTTTAAACCTACAGGGGGCTCCAAAGGAAGGGGGGGGAATACCTACAGGGGGGGCTCTAAGGGAAAGGGGAAAAGGGGGGGAGTTAAACTTCCCAAAGGGGGGGTTCCCCAAAAAGGAAAGGGGAAAGGGGGGGGAGTTTCCCTTTACGGGGGGGGGCTCTTAAAAAAGGGGGAAAGGGGGGAAAGGGGGGTGGAGAATGCCTACAGGGGGGCCCCCAAAAGGAAGGGAAGGGGGGGGGGGAAGGCCTACGGGGGGGCCTCTAAAGAAAGGGGAAGGGGGGGAAGGGGGTGGAGAATCCCTACGGGGGGGCTTTAAAAAAAGGGAAGGGGGGGAGGATCCCTTAAGGGGGGCCTAAAGGAAGGGAAAGGGGGGGGGAAAAAATCCCTACGGGGGGTTAAAAAAGGGGGAAAGGGGGGAAAATCCCCTTGGGGGGGGCCCTCAAAAAGGAAAGGGGAAGGGGGAAGGGAAAGGGGGGAGGGCCTACAGGGGGGTCTTTTAAAGGGAAAGGGGAAGGGGGGGAGAATACCTACAGGGGGCTCTAAAGGAAGGGAAGGGGGGGGGGAGAAAACGTACAGGGGAGATCTAAAGGACGGGAAGGGGAGAAAACCTACAGGGGGGCTGTAAAGAAGGGAAGGGGGGAAAATAACAAACAGGTGGGGGCTTTTAAAGGAAGGGAAAGGGGGGGGAAAGAATCCCTTCCAGGGGGGCCCTAAAAAGGAAGGGGGGGGGGTTGGTTTTGGGTTACCAGGGGGGGCTCTAAGGAAAGGGGAAAGGGGGGGGGGGAAAAAAGGAAATTACGGGGGGGCTCTAAAGGAAGGGAGGGAAAAAAATTTACCTAAAAGGGGGGCTTAAAAGGGGGGGGGGGAGAAATACCTACGGGGGGGGTTTAAAAAGGAAAAGGGAAAGGGGGAGGGGGGAATACCTACGGGGGGGGCTCAAAAGGGAAAGGGAGGGGGGGGGGAAAATTTAACCTCAGGGGGGCTTTTAAAGGGAAAGGGGGAAGGGGGGGGTTTTGTTAACACGGGGGGTTAAAGGGAAAGGGGAAGGGGGCGGAATTCCTAAAAGGGGGGTTTTCCAAAAAAGGGAAGGGGGGGAGAATTCCTACAGGGGGGGGCTCTAAAAGGGGGGGGGGGGAATCCAACAGGGGGGGGGTTTCTAATGGGGGGGGGGGGAATCCCTACAGGGGGGTTCAAAAGGAAAGGGGGAAGGGAGGGGGAGAATACCTACGGGGGGGTTTCTAAAGGGAAAGGGGAAGGGGGGGGGAATCCCTTCCCAGGGGGGCTCAAAAGGAAGGGGGAAGGGGGGGGAATACCACAGGGGGGCTCAAAAAAGAAAGGGAAGGGGGAAGGGGGGGGTGAATGCCTACGGGGGGGCTCTAAAAAAGGGAAAAAGGGGGGGGAGGATCCTACAGGGGGGTTTCAAAAGGGAAAGGGAAGGGGGGGGGAATTTCCTACAGGGGCTCAAAAGGGGAAGGGGAAAGGGGGGGGGGAAATACCTACAGGGGGCTTTTAAAGGGAAAGGGGAAGGGGGAAAGGGGGGGGGGAGGGGGTCCCTACAGGGGGTTTAAAAGGGAAAGGGGAAGGGGGGGGGGGAAAAATTAACCTACAGGGGGGCTCAAAAGGGAAAGGGGGAAGGGGGGGGAGAATCCCGGTACGGGGAGTTTTCAAAAAGGACGGGGAAGGGAGAAAAAAAAAATCGGGGGGGCCCTGTAAAGAAGGGAAGGGGGGAATACCTAAAGTGGGGCTCTAAAGGAAGGGAAGGGGGGGGGGGAATTTACCTCCGGGGGGGCCCCAAAAAAGGGAAAGGGGAAAAAAGGGGGGGTGGGAATCCCTACAGGGGGGCCCTCAAAAGGAAGTGAAGGGGGGGGGGGGAAAATACCTGCGGGGGGGGCTATGGGGGAAGGGGGGGGGGGGGGAAATACCTCCCAAGGGGGTTCTAATGGAAGGGGGGGGGGAAATACCCCTACGGGGGGGCTCAAAATGGGGGGAAAGGGGAAAGGGAGAAAACTTTACGGGGGAGGGGCTCAAAAGGGAAAGGGGGGAAGGGGGGGGGGAAAAATTACCTAAAGGGGGGCCCCCTAAAGGAAGGGAAGGGGGGGGGGGAATTCCCTCCCAGGGGGGCTCTAAAGGAAGAGAAGGGGGGGGGGAAAAATCCCTTTACGGGGGGCCCCCTTAAAGGAAAGGGAAAAGGGGGGGGAGAAAAAACCTTTACGGGGGGGTTTCTAAAGGAAGGGAAGGGGAGGGGGGAATACCTACAGGGGGGCTCCAAAAGGAAAAGGGAAAGGGGGGAGAAATATTTTAAAAAGGGGGGTCTAAAGGAAGGGAAGGGGGAAGGAGGGGGGGAAAATTTCCTACAGGGGGGCTAAAAAGGGAAAGGGGGAAGGGGGGTAGAATCCTACAGGGGGGTCTAAAGGAAGGGGGAGGGGGGGGAATACCTACGGGGGGGAAAAAATTTTTTTTAAAAGGAAAGGGGGGAGAAATACCTACAAGGGGGCCCCTTTTAAATGGAAGGGGGGGGGAAAAAGGAATACTAAGGGGGGCTTAAAGGAAGGGAAATTGGGGGGGAAAAATTTCCCCAACAGGGGGGCTCAAAAAGGAAAGGGGGAAAGGGGGG
Organism: Phyllomedusa bahiana; assembly: GCA_025379985.1. Classification (NCBI taxonomy): domain Eukaryota; kingdom Metazoa; phylum Chordata; class Amphibia; order Anura; family Hylidae; genus Phyllomedusa; species Phyllomedusa bahiana. Next base: position 5,629 of record JAODAL010053220.1, on the reverse strand, counting down.
GGGGAAAAATAAATACAGAGGGGCTCAAAATGGAAGGGGGGGGGGGAATACCTGGGGGGGCCCAAAAGGGAAGGGGAAAGGGGGGGAAAGAATACATCCCCGGGGGGGGTTTCCAAAAGGAAGGGAAGGGGGGGGGAGAATCCCTTTAAAAAGGGGGGCTCTAAAGAAAGGGGAAAGGGGGGGGGAATAATACCTACGGGGGGCTCTAAAGGAAGGGAAGGGGGGGGAGAATCCCAACAAGGGGGCTCTAAAGAAGGGGAGAAGGGGGGGGAATTTCCCTACAGGGGGTCAAAAGGGAAAGGGGGAAGGGGGGAAAAAACCTACGGGGGGGCCCCTTAAAAAAAGGGGAAAGGGGGGGGAGAATCCCTACAGGGGGGCTCAAAAGGGAAAGGGAAAAGGGGGGGGGGGGAAATTACCTACAGGGGGGCTTTTAAAAGGAAGGGGGTGGAATACCTACAGGGGGGGCTCTAATGGAAGGGGGGGGAGAAACCCACCGGGGGGCATCAAATGGAAGGGGGGGAAAAAAACCTACAGGGGGCTCAAAAGGAAAGGGGAAGGGGGGGGGGAGAATCCCTACGGGGGGCTTTTAAAGGAAGGGAAGGGGGGGAAAATTTTTACGGGGGGCCCCAAAAGGGAAAGGGGAAGGGGGGGGAAGGAAAAATTTCGGGGGGGCTCTAAAAAAGGGGGAAGGGGAAGGGGGGGGGGAAATTTGCCTAAGGGGGGTTAAAAGGAAGGGGGGGGGGGGAAAGGATCCCTTTCAGGGGGGCTCAAAAGGGAAAAAGGGGAAGGGGGGGGAATACCAAAGGGGGCTCTAAAGGGAAAGGGGAAAGGGGGGGGGAATCCCTCCGGGGGGCAAAAGGAAGGAAGGGGGAAGGGGGGGGGAGAGTCCCTACAGGGGGGCTCTAAAAAAAAGGGGAAAGGGGGGGGGGGATACCTAAAGGGGGGCTCAAAAGGGAAAAGGGAAGGGGGGGGGGGGAATAGAAACGGGGGGAGATTTTAAAGGGGGGAAAAGGGGAAGAAAACCTCCAGGGGGGCTGAAAGAAGGGAAGGGGGGGAAAAACCTCAGGTGGGGCTCTAAAGGAAGGGGAAAGGGGGGGGGAAGAATACCACAGGGGGGTTTAAAAGGGAAGGGGGAAAGGGGGGGGGTTTAGAATCCCTTACCGGGGGGTTTAAAAGGGAAAGAAAAGGGGGGGGGAGAATCCCCAAAAGGGGGGGCTTCTAAAGGAAGGGGGGGGGGGGGAATACCTAAAGGGGGGCTCTAATGGAAGGGGGGGGGAAAAAAATACCTACGGGAAGATCAAAGGGAAAGGGAAGGGGGGGAGAATACTTAAGGGGGGCTCTAAAGGAAGGGGGAAGGGGGGGGAATCCCTTTCCAGGGGGGCTTCAAAAGGAAAGGGGAAAGGGGGGAAGGGGGGGGGGAGAGCCCCAAAGGGGGGTTTAAAAAGGGAAGGGGAAAGGGGGGGGGGGAACCCCCTTTCGGGGGGGTTTAAAAAGGGAAAGGGGAAAAGGGGGGGGGGGAATCCCTACGGGGGGGGTCAAAGGAAGGGAAGGGGGGGAAAATACCTACAGGGGTGATTTAAAAGGGAAAGGGAAAAGGGGGGAAAAATACCCTACAGGGGGGGGCCTCTAAAAGGAAGGGGGAGGGGGAAATCCCTTCAGGGAAGATCAAAGGGTGGGAAAGGGGGAAGAAGAAAAACCTACGGGGGGCGGGGCAAAAGGAAAGGGGAAAAAGGGGGGGAATCCCCGTACGGGGGGGGTTTAAAAGGAAAGGGGAAGGGGGGGGAATGCCTACGGGGGGGCCCTCTAAAGGAAAGGGGGAAGGGGGGAAAATCCCTTTACGGGGGGGGCCCCTCTAAAGGTAAGGGAAGGGGGGGAGAATCCCCTACGGGGGGCCTCTAAAGGAGGGGAAGGGGGGAGAATACCTCCCAGGGGGCTCAAAAGGAAAGGGGGAAAGGGGGGTTTGGGGAAAACCTACAGGGGGGTCACAAAAGGAAGAGAAGGGGGGGAAAAAATCCCTTTAAGGGGGGGGCCAAAAGGGAAAGGGGGAGGGGAGAATCCCTACAAGGGGGGGGGGGTCTAATGGAAGGGGGGGGGGAAAAAAGGAAATCCCTTACAGGGGGGCTCTAATGGAGGGGGAAGGGGGGGGGGGGGAAATACCTACGGGGGGCTCAAAAGGGAAAGGGAAAGGGGGGGGGGAAGCCCCTACAGGGGGGCTAAAAAGGGAAGGGAAAGGAGGGGGTGAAATCCCCCTACGGGGGGCTCAAAAAAGGGAAAAGGGGGAAGGGGGGGGAAAATACCTTATAGGGGGGTTATAGGAAAGAAGGGGGGGAAAAAAATTACCTTCGGGGGGGCTCAAAAAGGGAAAGGGAAGGGGAGGGGGGAATCCCTACGGGGGGGTTCAAAGGGGAAAAGGGGGAGGGGGAGGGAAAAGAAAAAACCTACAGGCGGGCTCTAAAGGGAAGGGGGGGAGAATACCCTTCCAGGGGGGCTCTTAAATAAAAGGGGGGGGAAATACCAAACGGGGGCACAAAAAGGGAAAGGGGAAGGGGAATCCCTTTCGGGGGGGCTCAAAAGGAAGGGGGGGGAAAAGAAATCCCTACAGGGGGGTTTTAAAATGGAAGGGGGGGGGAAATACCTACGGGGGGGGTCTAAAAGGAAGGGGGGGGGGGGGAATCCCTCCCGGGGGGGCTCTAAAAGGGGGGGGGAAAACCTAAGGGGGGGTTTAAAAAGGGAAGGGGGGGGGGGAATACCTACAGGGGGGCTTAAAGGAAGGGAAGGGGGGAAAAAATTCCTACAGGGGGGGGGTTTTAAAGGGGGGGGGGAAAGAATACCTACAGGGGGGGCTCTAAAGGGGGGGGGGGGAAAAATACCTACAGGGGGCTCTAAAGGGGGGGGGGAAAATACCTACAGGGGGCTCAAAAGGGGGGGGGGGAGAATACCTACAGGGGGGTTTAAGGAAGGGGAAGGGGGAATACCTACAGGGGGGTTTTTAAAGGGAAATGGGGGGGGAAGGGCGGGGGGGGGAAATCCCTAAAGGGAAGACCCAAAAGGGGGAAGGGGAAAGGGGAAAAAAACCCCCCCCGGGGGGGGGGGTGTAAAAGGGAAGGGAAGGGGAGAAATCCCTACAGGGGGGCTCTAAAGGAAGGGAAGGGGGGTTGCCTACAGCATGGGTTGCCAACTTTCGAAAATGAAAAAGTTGGGAGAAACTTGGGTGGGGGGCGCTTTTTTGCGGCGGGGGGAAAAAAATTTTGCTTGGCACCCCCATCTTTTTGGGTTTTGGGCCACGCCCCTTCAAAAAAGCCACCCCCCCACCCCAAACCTTAACTGCTTTAACGGCTTTTAGAAGAAAGCCGGGTAGACCCCTTATAGCCAGGGGTAGCCCCCCAAAACCCAGGTAGGGGGGCCCCTTACGGCCCGGGTTTGTTGCCCCCTCTTTTGCCGGTTTAGACCCCAAATTTTGGTAGCCAGGTAGATGCCCCCCTTTTTGGGGGGCCAGGTAGGTTTCCCCCCCATTGTTACCCGGGTTAGGTGCCCCCATTTAGCCGGGTTTGGTTTCCCCCCAATTTTTTCCCCGGGTTTGGGTTTCCCCCCTTTGTTTGCCAGGTGGGGGCCCCCATTGTTTGCCAGGTAGGGGGCCCCCATTTTTTTGCCAGGTAGGTGCCCCCATCTGTTTGCCGGGGTGGGTTTGCCCCCATCTGTTTGCGGTTGGGGCCCCAATCGGGTTTGCCGGGTAGTGCCCCCATTGTTTGCCAGGTAGAGGGCCCCCTTGGGTGTTGCCGGGTATTTCCCCCCCTTGTTAGCCGGGTTTGTGCCCCCATTGTTACCCGGGTTTGGGCCCCCCATCTGTTAGCCAGGAGGGGCCCCCTTCTGTTTCCCCGGTAGTGCCCCCATTTTTTGGGCCAGGTAGTGCCCCCCATCGGGTTTTGCCAGGATTTGCCCCCATCGGTTTCCCGGTAGTCCCCCCCTCGGTTCCCAGGTGGGGCCCCCTTTTGTTAGCCGGGTTTAGTCCCCCCAATCTGTTAGCCAGGTAGTGCGCCCCTTCTTTTTAGCCGGGGTAGTCCCCCCTTTGTGTTCCCAAAGGTATTTGCCCCTCTTTTTGGAAAGGAAAAGTGTCCCCTCTGTTGCCAGGTGGGGCCCCCCCGTGTTGCCAGGGAGTCCCCCCTTGTTCCCCAGGTATTTCCCCCCTTTCTGTTAGCCAGGTTGTCCCCCCAATCTGTTAGCCGGGGTTGTTGCCCCCTCTTTTGGGCCGGGTTTGGGGATGCCCCCTCTGTTGCCAGGTGTTGCCCCCTTGTGCCAGGTAGTCCCCCCTTTCTGTTGCCGGGTAGGGGTTCCCCTTGTTCCCAGGTAGGTTGGCCCCTCTGTTGCCGGGGTGGTGCCCCCTCGGGTTGGGTAGTGCCCCCTGTTGCCGGGTAGGGGGCCCCTCTTTTTAGCCAGCTAGCCCCCCCAAAAACCCAAATAAAAATCAAATAAAAAAAATTAAAATTTTTACCCTCCCCAAAGGCTCCCCCCCACCCGCGGCCCAGCTCCGGGCCAAATCCCCTTCACCCGGGCGGGGGGGAATTTTTGAGGCGGGCCCCCGCGTCCCCTCCCCTGCACCCGCGCCACTTCCCCCCTGCGCCGTGACCTGTTTGCCGGCGCGCACGGGAACCCGGACATACAGGGAGGGGGGGAGGGGGAGCGTTCCCCTGCCTCCCCCCCCGCACGGGGGAGACCGCCGGTAGGGGGCCGGTCCCGGGCCCCAAGGGAGTAGGCTCCAGCGCTACTTTGCCCCGCGGAAATTTTAAAAGGCCCCCCGCCGCCTGCTGGCGGCGGGGGGGGAAAAAATCCCAAATTCCCCCGGGAGGGCGGGAGGGGACCCCAAATAGCGGGCCCCCCCCCAAAAAAAAACGGGGGGTTTTTGGCATTTTTGGGCCCTTTACAGGGGGGCTCAAAAGGGAAAGGGGGAAAGGGGGGAAAATTTAACCTCAGGGGGGTTTGGGTAAGGAAGGGAAGGGGGTGGGAAAAAATACAGGGGGGCTCTAAAGGAAAGGGAAGGGGGGGGAGATACCTAGGGGGGGCTCAAAAAAGGAAGGAAGGGGGGGGGTTAGAATCCCTTAAAAGGGGGCTCTAAAGGAAAAAAGAAGGGGGGGGGGAAAAAATCCCTTTACAGGGGGGCTCTAAAGGGAAAGGGGAAGGGGGGGGAGAATACCTACGGGGGGCTCTAAAGGGAAAGGGGGGGGAATACCTAAAGGGGGTGGGCTCTAAGGGGAAGGGGGGGGAAAGAAAATACCTCCCAGGGGGGGCTCAAAAAGGGGGGGGAAAGGGGAGGGAGAAATCCCCTAAGGGGGGCTCAAAAGGGAAAGGGGAAAGGGGGGGGAAAATTCCCTACAAGGGGGCTCAAAAGGGAAGGGGGGGGGGGAAATACCTACGGGGGGTTTCTAAAGGGGGGGAAGGGGGGCGGAGAATCCCCTAAAAGGGGCCCCCTTTTAAATTTGAAAAGGGGGGGGGGGGGGAATACCTACAGGGGGGGTTTAAAAGGGGGGGGGGAAGGGGGGAAAATCCCTAAAGGGGGGGTTCTAAAGGAAGGGGGAGGGAAAAATACCTACAGGGGGGGTTTAAAAGGGAAAGGGGGAAGGGGGGGGGAAAATTA
>JAODAL010053219.1:0-25444 GCA_025379985.1 Phyllomedusa bahiana | reverse complement strand
GTTCCAAATAACAGCAAAAGGTCAAAGCAAATTGACTATTGATTCCAAGACTTCACAATTCTAAACTAAACATCACCCATTACTCCTGTATTCTACATCCTTCCCAAAATTCACAAAAGTTTAAAAAATCCTCCAGGACGACCCTTTGTTGCATCAACTGACTCTATTTATCACCATTTCATTTTTTTTCCTGAGAAAATTCCCCCCCCCTTAGTCGTACCACGCGTTCTTTTCTTCTCAATAAAAATTTACTTTTTGCATAAAATCCATCTTATCACCAGTTCCCCCCCAGAGTTTTTTGGTTCCTGGGATTTTACACTTGTATACTTCTATTAGTCATATAAGGTTTATTCTTGCCAGGAAAAAATTTTCTTAAAAAAATAAACTTGGAAGCCCAGTAAAAAACTTATGCTTGATTTCCTATCTCTGATCCTCCATAAAAAATTTTTTTTTTTTTGGGAAAACAATTTTTACCAGCAACAGCGGGGGAATGCTTGGGAAGCAACAGGGCGCCCCGTTTGCAAAAATTTTTATGTCCTCTTTGAGGACGTCATGTCTACCACAACCCCTTTTCCTCAACTGTGCCCGATAGGCTGCGTACATAGTTGCATTTCTGTTTTTGGAACGGCACTTGACCCCTTAATGACCTTCCAATGACCATCAATAGTTCTCCCCAGTCTAAAAATTTACCATCTATCCAATGGTGTATGCACCCCCAAATAACTTGTAAATCAGAGGGTGCCCCCACACAAATGTATGACGGATCCATAGAATTTATTATTTTTTAAAAAATGATACAAAGGGCCATCCCCTTATGAATAGTTAAGCATGAGAGATTGTTCACATATTCTGCACCGGGAAGCTTTTTCCCATGTAGCCGGGGGCTTGTCTGCCCCTACTGGGAAGGAAATAGTATGGCGTTTTTTTGTGTTTTAACAGGCAATGTCTAATATAATTTCAGAACATAGCTTTATGAGGTGAGCAAAATTTTCACAATAAAAAAAAAATTTTGTGCTTTTCTTAGCCAGGAAGTTACATGAAAAAACCAGCTGTGGCGATTGCCCCCTTTCACCGCAGAGCTGTGTAATGAAACCCCTCCCTTCCCAAAAAAACTGCTACCCCCCTTTTTGTCCATCAATACAAAACTCCATTGATTGAAGACAAAGCCGGGTTTTGGATTAAATTGGCACAGCAGTCTTTTTTATTAAAAAATACAAACATAAAATTATTATGTTAATAAATATAACAAACAAATATATATGTACACAAATATCTGAAACTTACAGAATAAAAATTTCAAAACAATAACCCGGGGGGGTAAACAAAATACCCAAAAAATGAAAAAACCATCCACACCATTGTCCACAAAAGGGGACAAGGGCCCTTGAAGCAAGAGATCTGGTACCAATGTTTAAGATTTGACCATTACACCACTGCACCACTGACTCAGGGCACCAAAACCCATACTAAGGGTTTCAACTGTCCTGATTCCCCCAGGGCCTTTTCTTAAAGGACCCCCCCTTTGCAGACCAAAACGAACCCACCATCCACCGAGGGAACATCCCCCTTGACTCCCCCCACAAAATTTTTTGTTCCACCAACTCCAAGGACTCCTACCCCCAACATGAGCACCATAAACCTCATGATGTAAAACCCATACTAGCCCCAAAGCTTCTTTCCTTTCGGGGATCCCACGCCCACAGATCTATCCCTACCACTTTAAGGTATCACTTTGTTTAACCAAAAATTTGCCTTTGCTAGACTCGAGCTAAAGGGTCCCTTACAAACACCCCTCCTTTCTGGCCAAAAAACCCGACATGCCCTGTTAACCTTTCCCTTTTGGGCCTTTTTAGAACCACTGACCGGCCCCCCCCAGCAGTGCGATAAACAATGTTGACCAAACCACCCTAGTCTGGAAAATAAACCACAATTCACAGGTCGTGCTTTATATCCATCACCAAATTATTGATACACACCCTAAATCATTGCTGCCTACATGTAGAACCAGAATCTTCGGGGGTCTGTCCAGGTCAGCAAAGCGAAGCACCTCCAGCACCACCTCCAGCACCACACCTGACCACATCATGTTTCTCCTTCCAATTCAACGAAAAAAGCACATTCACGGAAATTTTCCTTCCATTCGATCTATGTCACTCTCTCAGCACCCCCAAAGGACAAAGGAATGTCGAGAAACCACACCCGACGGAACCATGCACTAAAACACAAACATCAAACATAACAGCAGACAAACACAAGCAGAAAAAAATGACAACAATCATACCAATTGCGGGCGAACAAACAGACGAAACCTGTCAAATTGCCACATTTTCCATTTTTTTAATCAGTCTCCCCTAAGCCTAAACCCGCAGCCTCTGGGGCAAAACCACTGGGATCCAAACCCAGCACCAACCTACAGTGCCTGAAGACAGACATAAATTGGTAGCATGATAAAAAGGAACCGCCTTCATGGCAAAGGAGAGGACCAGAACCAACCAGCTTAACAAGCAAAAATTCCCACAAAAACTTCACCCGGGACAAAAACGCCAAATTTCCTTTTGCAACATACCTTTCCCACCTCTGCCACACCGATCGGTCTTTGACCGATGGATAACAAACCCCATTTTATCCTCCAAAACCAACACATCCTCAGCTAGCAGCCTACTCCCTGCAACGACTAGGCGAAACCAAGTCACCTATACGTAAAGCTCCAAAAAAGGCCACCAAGAAGGCCAACCAAAATAATACAATTTTGACCCGAAAATGGCAGACCAACGCCAACTCTGTCCCCAACCTCTCCAACAACTTGAATGCGATCAGATGCCTACTAAACCGCCTACTCCTACCACACCTGTAACTTTGTAATGCACGGCCCACTCCAAAATCTTTTGTTGCATCTCGCATTCTGCGGAACTTAAAGCCAAAAGCCAAAGAGCAAAAAAATTAGTCACTCTGGACACCGACCAACCTTCACCTTCAGCCCAAACTAACCAACATAACAAGGCACCCACTGTATCCTCGTATGAAACCATGTCACCTAACAACAAAACCCAGCTAGCTCACAACTGCCAAGCAGCCTCATATGCCGCCTAAGTCCTATTAGCCAATGACCCCTGAATCCTGAAGGCCACGCTCCAAAGCTGATAGAAGCAATCTTTGCCCTTGCTGGAGCCAAGGTGCGGAAGCAATCCCACTGAAATCGAGAAAGAGAATCAGCTAAGGCATTCTGAAACCGGCACATGCTCTGTCACAATCCATGCATTCAAAGACAAACATCTGAGGAAATGCTGTAAAAACTGCTGTAGAAAATGCTGTAAAAACTGCACAACCAGAGGGGAAGAATCCAACAGACTGTTATTTGCCTGTACTACCATTCAGTTATTGCAGTGAAAGTGAACCCTTTTGTCCCAAAACTGATCCCCCCAGAGCTCGACTGTCACTACAATTGAAAACATGTCCAACAATGCCAAGTCCTTACCCAGAACCGTACTACACCATAATGCTGGCCAAGGTTCAGCACACCACCGGCCCCCAAAATAGGCGCCAAAACCCATGCTACCTGCTGCATCAGTAAAAATCTCAATCTCCTCATTGGACACCGACTCACCAGGATCAAAGAGCAACCATTATATCGGCTCAAAAATTTGTTCCAGACCAAAGGTCCTCATGAAACTCCTTTGTAAACTGAACAAAATGATGAGGCGTCCTGACACCCGCCATAGCCCTTGCCAGATGACAAAAGAAAACCTGCCCTATTGGCATGATCCAGCAAGCAAAATTAAGCTTCCCCAAAAAGGACTGAAGGTCCCACAGTGGAATATTTTTCAGACGATACAACCTACGAACTATATACGTCAATGCCTCCAACTTATCATCAGCACTGAGTATATAAAAATACCTAAAAAACTGAGACAAATTGACGGGCCCATAGTCTTTTCTAGGGCTAATAGTACCCCAGAACGTCCCGTTACCCACTGAATCACTTGCAACAGGGACAAACTGGAAAATCTGCTGGACCTACGCAAAACAAATCATCCAAGTAGTGAATTACAGAAGACAAACCCAAATCATCCTGAACCACCCACTCCAAAAATGTATTGAACGCTTCAAAATATGCACAAGACATGGAACACCCCATCGGAAGGCACCAATCCATTAAATAATCCTCACCCCAAAAACAACACAACTGACGCAAACTATCAACGGCAAAAATTTCCTTAAACAGTTTGTTCAACACCACATCTGGGTAGGCATAGATCAACTTCAAAATCTTGGTGCTGACAGGAACCTGGTGAACTGGGCAGGAATCTGAAATCCATGCAAAAAACCCTTTTGCAACAAACCTACCGTCTTGCACAGCTTCACTGGAGTCTCCCCCTTCGCTATTTCCACCTGCCCCTCTAGCTCTACCTTTTTTGAAACATCTGGCTGCTCCATGCGACAACCCACTACAGAAAGAACAGACATGCTTGAAACAGCTTGCCCCATACTTATATTGGCTGTCATTGAACTGCAAACATAACCCTTTCTGACCTCCAGCGGAACTTGAAATCCGAGACCCAGTGGCTGAACTTACATGGCCAGAAGAACCGGCCCTCCCCCCCCCAGGAAAGGATTGACAGAACCGAATGGGCATCACTACTCTCAGCCAGAGACCAATGTCTTTATGGTCCCAATGTCTTTGCTCATTATAACATAACCATGCCATGTCCCCATAAACTTGATGAGCCTCCCCTATGGCGTCTATGTAGTCAAAAAGCTGAGAACAGTGCACAGTGCTCCGACGCTTTCTCATCCACCACACTGGCCAAGATAGCAAAGGCCTGTAGCCAATTCATGAATGTTTAGGGAATAAGCCACCAATGGCACTTCTCCTCCTCCTTTTTCTTCTTTTTATCCTTTTTAACCTTATCTAGGTTCAATTTTTCCAAAGGGAGTAGTGAAGAAATTTCAACGTACTCATCCTTCCAAATTTTGTCTTTAACTTCCTCAAAATGGACCCTCAAAACAGACATAAACCTCACCCTTTGCTGTATCATCCAAATGTGCCCCGTCATCAGATTGATCCTTCGCCGTCTGCTCCGCTACTCCTTAGCCCTTACCTGCTGCCAGCTCACTACTTGGAACCTCCACAGCCGGGGTCAATAACTCGGCCACTGATCTGTCCAGTTGCAACCACGCCTCCAATGGTAAACCCCTCACCTCCCCAGCAGTACCTCCCCAGGTGAGCTAACAGCTCCCTAACAGAGCACGCCAAATTCCTAACCTCTGCAACATCAAAAGAAGTAACTCCCGCCGACAACCCCACAGACGTGGATGCTACCGACTCGCATCGCCATGCCCAAGTGGCCTGTGAAGCAGGTGATGCAGGTGCCAAAGTCATTCCACCAGGACTCTGGGCCGCCAAAGGGGAGGTGGAACTTGGGGGCCAGCGGAATGCCACTCGTGATGAGCTGCCCTATCAATTTCTCGGCCCCCCTCCTTGTAGAGCTGCTCGGGGGAATAAGGTGACTGGCAGCCCCCCTGACCAAAACATCGCCAGCAGGGGCTAAATACGTGCCAGCAAGGAGACTTTAGGGGCAACAACAACAGACTTAGGACCTTGGATGGGTCGAGTCCTGGAGTCCCCCATTGGGCCTGCCCGCCTGCTGGGATTCCTTCTGGACCAAGAGGGACATGCCTGAGCCACAGTGCGAACCTTCCTGCCCAGAGGCTTCCTAGAGGGGCTCCAATGACTGCGGTGGGCTCTGGGGGTAAACTCTGGGCTTAGTCTCTGAGGAGGCCTAGACCCACGCCCGGCATGTGTCCCGGGTGTAACCGGAGCTACATCCTCTGACCCCCCAAGGAGAATGATGACACGCTGGCGCAGCCAGTCTTGGCCCGGCATCTCCACCAGGGTCCGCAGCTCTTCCCAGCTGTCGGGAGAGTGGAGTCAGATAGAACCAAAGGGAGGTTCTATCTCCCCTCCCTTGGGCTCCGCTCACTGGCCAGCATGACACGCACATCCCTGCGCGCAGGGTGATCCTGCCCTTCCCCCTAGCTGCGCCTGACCCGGCGGCGTCTGACACTATAGGGAGCAATCTGCATAAAGATTTAAATAGCAACTATTAAACACGATGGGATCTCTATGCAGTTATCTGCTCCCAGTGGCAGCTGCAGGTAAATGGTACAGTTTAACTGTAAATTACACTCCTCAACATTGAAATTGCAACACCAAGAAGGAAAAAACTGAAAGTAATGGAAATTGAAAGACATGTTAATGATATGCAAATGTTAAAGTGGAAAAAAATATTCAAAACATCTTGATTTATTCAGTATCAATTAACCCCTTAAGGTCTAAGCGTTATTTTCAAGATCATAACTTTTTATTTTTATATCTACATAGACATATGAGGGCTTATTTTGTGTGGGATAAAATGCACTTTGTAATGGTTCCATATAATGTACTAGGAAATCCCCCAAAAATTCTATGTGGGGTGAAATGTAAAAAAAGTACTTATTTTCGTTATATTTGAGTACTTTAAAAAAATAAAAACACTTTCTATTTGTTCTGCAGCACCATTTTCTGCGACCAATAACTTGGTCTTTTTCCACCTATAGACTTGAGTAAGAGTGCATTTTTTTGTGGGCTTAAATGTAGTTTTTATTGCTACCAATTTGGAATACATGTGACTTTTTCACTACTTTTTATTCCAATTTTTTTGGACACGAAATGACAAAAAAAATTGCAATTTTGGCGCTGGTAATTTTTTTTCTCTCGCACAGAGTTTACTGTTTGACATAAATTATGTAATATTTTTTAATAGGTTGGACTTTTAAGGACGCGTCAATATTAATTATGTGTGACTTTTTTTTATTATTTTTCTATTTGGAAAATGGCAAAAGGGGATAGATTGGAACACTTAATATTTGGTATTTTTTTATATCTCTAAAAAAAATTTTTTTCAATTTGTACAGTAAATCCCCTTAAAGTACTTAGGGGGTGCAATCACTTGTTCATCCTTGTGCATCATGTATATAAAACAGAAAGATTTACAAAGTTGGTGCTCCTATAAAAAACAACAATTCATTTAGATAAAAGCTCCCAGATACCAGCCCTCGTTGACCATTTTATCCAAAGTAGTTTAAATGAGAAAATTTGTAGAGAAATAAAAACACTACAAAACAAGTCAGTACAAAACTCCATCTCATACACCCCATAAAGGTCATGGCTGCAGCTGATCTTCTGGAATACAGGCCATAGCAGCACTACAATCTCCGAAGGGTTGGTCCTCTGTCTAGGCTTAGTGCCAACACAAAATGCAACCCACACCTAACACTCTACATACCCCTTACACCGCCTATCGCTCCAAACACCACCCTACTCCACCTATCACTCCATTTGGAGTTTGTACAGTGGTGGGAACAGCTAGGATGGTGCTGGAAAAGTGATGTCTAAGATGTTTGTGTGGCTAATTCTGCAGGGACGAGTCATGACCAAGAGAAGATGACAAGAAGAAACAGGAAAGTGAATGACTCCCATCAGAGAAGATGTCTCCTGTGAGTTACTGGTTGTAACTGTCCTGTATATACTTCTGCAGAGCGTCTGCATACAACTGGTATCTACCCCATATGGTCACTGTATGGCAGGAATATTGGTAGTAGTGCAATGGTTTATATTCAAGAACAGTATGGTGGTATTCCTAAGTCACTATGTGGTAGTGATATGTGGTCATGGTGTTGTGGTACTATTTGATCTTTCTATAGAGGTATCATTGATAATATTAGTCTTGGTTTAGTCAGTAACAGTACAGTGATATTTGCTCCTTGTAAATTGGTATTATATGGTCACTGTACAACCATTATATAGAGGTATCATCCGTAGAACATTGTTTTACAGCTATTTGTATGGATTTCTGATGTGCCCATTTGGAAGTAGAAGAATGAAACAGAAAACCAGAGAAACACAGCACTGGACCCGGGGACTGGAGGAAGGTGAATATAGGAATTTTTATTTTATTGGGGTCCAAAGAGTATAATATTATTGTTTAGGAACTTGACAACCCCTTTAATGTATCTGTTTGCTTGCTTAACATTAATGTTTTATTATTTATATTCATACTATTATAGACCAAATATTATTCTAGCCTTTTATATATATCACCAGAATGTTTTTTTTCTCTTTGGAGTTATAGAATTGTATTTTCCAGGTGTAGTAGTGCGTCATCCACCCTGCAGAGTGCTTAGCATGCTCGGCATCTCAGTGGCCAGGGCACAGATGGAAAGACAACAAAGAAAAGTTAATAAGATAGCGCCACACAAAACATTTTGCAATTGATAGAAGGGCTGTTTACGTAATATCTTAGCACCTAAATATGTAGAATTCAGCTTTAGGTTCACGAATTTGGACACAAAGTTCTAACAGCTCTGTATGTAGACCTGTAGGCCCTTCACTTCTATTGTATGTTCCACCATATGGTACCATATACTGCCCTAAAAGCAATCTTTCTAGGGGAGAATATTTCTGTGATATGACATATAATTGAACTTGTCACATTTCTTTCTCATGGATTCCATATGTGTCTCTGAGAAAAATCTTTCCTTCATTTGTGTAAAATTGGAAGCACACGTCCTAGTACAGTATGCTATGAGTTCATAGATTTTTACTTTTTTATTTTATTTGTGCTGTATTACAGAACTATGCAATACAGAACCATACAATGTGTGACTGAAGTCTCATGCTCAATAGTTTCATAATCATTTTTATGTAGTCTCTATTAATTTTATTCCACTATCTACAATACATTCGAGAGGTATACAGAAGGATTAAGTAGAGTGTCCCAAGACATTGCCATGTTTCTTAATCATACTTGCCAACTCTATCAGGAGACTCTTGGAAAAAGTAGAGTCCTCCAAAGCTCCTGGAAAAGTTGACAAACCAGTTGGTGCTCAGCTGGTGTGAGCTTAGAAGCTTAGTACATTATAGCTGGGCTCCAGCTAGTTCCTATCCTGTCCATTTAACCCTTTAGATTCTGCAGTCAGTAGCAACTCCCTCTGTCTAACCATTGACACTCCATGGTTAGTATGGAAGCCAAAAACATAGCATGTAAAAAATAAATAAATAGATAAAATATAGATAAATAAATCAAACACAAAAACCCTGTTTCCCCAATAAAATTGTTCCCTTATTTTTATAAATTATTTTTTGAGGCAAATACACCAGAATTCTGGCATTAAAATAATGGCGTACATGCTTTACACCACATTCATGATGTGTTTTAGACAGTTTCAAGACTTCTGTGCCTCGTCCGACAAAAGGGGGGTGGCCTTTGTAAAAAGTTGGTGGCTTTGGGATAAGCGGTGTGGCTAAGTGTGTGACACCATACACCAAAAAGTTTTAGAGCAGCTAGTGGCAGAAAGTTAGCCTACTTAAAAAAGGTGTAAAGTTAGAATAGACAGTTCTAACCTGCACCAGAATTATCAACACTATAATAAATGTGGAGCATTGTAAGACTGTCTAGTCTAACTTTTCACTGTCAAAGAGTTAGACACTAATGATAAATCTGTCCCAATACGTTTTAACTTGCTTGTAAAAATTCAGTCTATGAAATGATTAAAATATTTAATTCATACGTTGAATGCTGCAAAAATATTATAAAAACTATACAAATTTTTTTTTATTTTTTTCAGCTAGCCTCACATAAAAAATGGATTAAAAATTTATTCTGACCCCTCCAGAAGGGGTTGTAAATCCTTGCACTGTGATAGTTTGCTGAAATGTGCCCGTTATGAGATGGGCTGTGCAGAAGCTAAACTATATATTCTAGCTGTAGCTGCCCTTCTGTGTCGGGTTTTTGGAATAAAAACCCTGGCTGTTCCGCACTCCAGTTATTGTAGCAGTGCAGAATATTTTTACGCTCAGTAACAAAGGAAAGCTTAGTGATGGTTGTGGTGATGTGGTATCACTCACTTTTCCTTCAATGTGGCTATGGTCTCTACAGCAGTGACTGACATTTCGACTCCGATATTCCTAGCTGAGCCTAGGACATTAGCAATGGAAGCATTTTAACAGCAGGGCACAAAGCTAAAGAGCCCTTAAGGGTATATTCACACGGTGTATTGCAGCGAATATAGTACGTGCCGCAATACGCCGCACGTCTTTCCAAAACACGTCCAAAGATGTCCATAGACATCTTAATAAATAATTAGAGATGGGCGAATTTCTAAAAAAATTCGATTCGGTCACTTCCCCGAATTTTCCGACAAAAAAAAATTCGGTTTCCAAATTTTACTTCGGGATGAATCGCGAAAAAAGCGCTTTTTCCCGGCTGCACAGACCCCTGCAGGGTGCTTTTTAGAACGTTGTGCTTGTTTTAAATATGCAGGGGACTTGGTTTGGTCTTCTAAAATGTTGTGTTTTGTTGACACGCAATGACTGCCGCCGCTCTTAGAATCGCTTAAATAAAAAATTCCCTGGGATTAAGAGGGAAAAAACTGCCCAAAAAACTCAAGCGGGAATGTAGCTGATAAAGTCTGCAGGGAAAGCGGGGAAAAAAAAAGTGAAGCTCAGGTGGCAAATTAGTGAAAGAAGTGGGGAGGGTGCGGCGGCAGCCAAGCAGCAGGGGTAGGCAGTGGACAATGACATTTGGAGGTGGGCAAAACAGGGGGAAACCCACAGAATGGTAAAAATGATGAGGCGGAGGTCAGGCGGCGCAGCATGAGGTCGGGCGAGGGGCCAAATGACACGTGTGGAGGACCGGCAGCAGCCACAGCAGCGAAGAGGTCAGAAAGTGGCCAATGATACAGTGGGGGGAGGACATGGCAGCAGCACAGCAGCAGCATGAGGTCAGAAAGGGGCAAAATGCCCCGTGTGGAGGAAGGGCAGAGCCACACCCCGCATGGGGTCAGACAGTGGACAATGAATTCTGGAGGGTGGCAAAAACGTTTTTGGCCACAGAGTGGCACAATCACACAGTGAGGGGTTTCAAACAGGCGTATGGGTCAGGCAGTGGCAAAATGATTTCTGGAGGTGGCAAAAACAGGAGGAAGCCACAGAATGGCACAATGATGAGAGGGGGAGGTCACGGGGGCAGAAGCATGGGGTTTTGGCGTGGACAATGACTTTGGAGGGGCAAAAACAGGACTGGCACAGAGGGGCACAATGTGAGAGTGGAGGCACAACGCAGGTTGAGGTGGGCAGTGGCACAATGAATTTGGGGGTGGCAAAACGGGAAGAAGCCACGAATGGCAAAATGACTGAGACGGGGGGTCAGGGCGGAGAAGCGGGTTGGCAGTGGCCAATAAATTTTGGGGAAGGGTGGAAAAAAAGGACTACCCCACAGGTGGAAAGCTGAGGTGGAGGTCAAAACGCGCAGTTGAGGTCGGGCAGTGGCACAATCAATTTGGAGGTGGAAAAAACGGGGGAGGGAAAGCCACGCATGGACAATGATGAGAGGGAGGTACGGCGGCGGGCAGCATGAGGTAGGCAGTGGAAATGAACGTGGGGGAGGCAGACCCACAGCAGCGCAGAGGTCAAAAAAGTAAAATGACAAATCTGGGGGTGGAAAAAAAAAGGGGTGGGCCCGGGAGTGGCACAATGACAGGTTTTGAGGTGCGGCGGCAGGGGAAAAAGCTGGGGGTAAGAGTGGAAATGACCATTGGGGATTGTACGGAACGAGCACGCATGAGGTCATAGGGGGAAATGTAGGTTTATGGGTAAAATCCCATCCCTTAAAATTTTTTAAAAAATAAAAATTCAAAAAAAATTTAATCAAAAAATTCCTAAATAATCTGGGCGGTATTTTGAACCCAGACGACCCCCTAAGCATTGGTGTGGGGAAAAATTCCGGGCCCGTCACGGCCCTGATTCATCTTGAAAAAGGTCGTCGTTCCCAATTTTCCCGTGGACAAGGGGTTTCCTTTGGGGGGTAACGATGGCCCCCCCCGCATGAACCCCCCGCTCTATGCCAACTACTGGCCGGGGGCGGACAGCTTCCCCACTGCAAACTCGGAAGTTGCGGCCACGCACCCGTTTGGTCCCCAGTGTCCGGGATCTTCATGAGGTGGCAGAGGCTGTAAAAGTAGGCCAAACCTGTTGGTTCGGGATGCCCCAGGTCCTGTGCTGCGTGCTGCTGGCGATGCCCTCCTCATGGCGGGTGAAGGAAGTGCTATCAGTGACTCCAGACTTGGGTTTACTACTGAGGGGAGCTGGTATGCTCCTCCCCCCCCACCTTCCCCCACAGCGCGGCTGTAGTGTGAGCGCTGGGGAACCCCACCCGGTAGCCCTGTCGAGGAGGGAAATGCCGCAAATAGGCAGCAGCCAACTGATTACGGAGGTTTTCCCCTATAGTATTTGATTTTGTCCTCCCTCTCAATAGCGGGAAAAAAGGCTCCCTTTTTGGCCGGTAGCGGGGGGGAAATAGGGTGGAACCCAAAAAGTCTCCCTCTGCCGGTGCTGACTTTCGGTGTCACTAGCCGGGAAATCAGCAGCTGCGGGCCATTGCCAAGTGATCCGAGGGGCCCCCCTGCCCCCATTTCCACTGTATACTGCCACGGTGCTTGGGGGTCACTGCTCGTTTTCCCTCATCTCCATCACCTCCCCCAGTGCTCCTGCTCCTCCTCCTTGTCACCTTGGGTAGAAATCCACTCATTTCACCGAAAATGCTTTGCCCCAATGTCCCCCTCCTTCCTCCTCTCCATTTCAGTCCCCCCCGGACTATGTGGCCCCACGAGATGTAGTCGCACATCCCATTCCCCTGCCAGCAGATTTTTCGCATCTTTTCCCCAAGGACAGAGCAGGGAATGACGTTATTCACCCCGTAGCCCGGGCGACTGACAAATAACGTGCCTCCTGAAGGGCCCTCAAAAAACGGCCCAGGTGTCACGCATGAGTCCCACTGGTGACATCAAGTTACAAAGGGGAGTATTCTGTTGCGGGGATCATCAAAAATCGTTAATGGCCTTTCTCTGTTCATAAGTCGGCCAACATGTGCAGGCTAAATTCCAGCGGGTGGAAACATCGCATATCAGGTGTGTTGGGGGGGGGGCCGTTCTCCCGCTGCAACTGAGGAGGGTTTTTCGGCATTGTCAATGGAAAAAGGCATGCCAGTTTATGGCCATTTTAGAATTTCTAAAGATCGGGAAAGGGACTTCAGGAAACCTTTTCACCCCATTTAAACCGTGCCCCATGCAGGGTGCAGGGCCATCCCCTCGGTGCGGCGCGGGACACTGTTCCCTCCCTTTGTCCGTCACCAGGTTTTTTCCCGATTTGCAGTTGCGCGGAGAAACCCCACACAGCGATTTTTTTTGCTGCATGGGGAGCGTTCCCCCCCTGTGTGATTGTTCGCCGAGGCAAGCCAGGTGTAGAATGCGTGACACCCGCTTGCCCTACACATGTGGTATGAGGGAGCAGATTTGTGGAGGCTGAGATGGGGGGTTGGTGGAGGAGGAGGAGGCGGACATTGGGCGGTGCAGGTTTGACAACGTGGAGGGAAAGCGGCTTTCCCCTGTCCAAGTTGTTGTGTCCCGGGGGAGACATTCCCGTGGCCGTAAAGGCATGACTGGCCTGAAAAAGTTACGCTCCAGGTCCGCGCCCGTGCACCTTGGAACAAACCGATAAGCTCAAGGACGGGCCCCAAAACTTCTGTTCTACTATTTTTAAGTGCTGATACTCCCTTTTTGGGAAAAAAAATTTTACGGCTTGGAACTCTCCATCTCGGCTGGCACAAGCCCTTATTCTCTGAATGGTCAGAGTCCACCCTTTGGAAAGGGAGGGACTGCAATACCAACAAAATTGGACGGGCACGGTAGCTGCTGCACTTAGGTGGTTGGAGCTATGTTTTTCTTTGCAAACGCCTCCGAACGGGCTGCGGGGGGGATGGTAGCGAGGAGAGGAGTTGGACCGGGAGCTGATGTCAAAGAGAAACAGTTTCTGCGAGGTGGTGGAGCCTTGATGGCTGCAATGGCATGGGCCATGGGCGTGCTGCTGTTTGCTCGGCGGGAGGAGGACCACCCATCTGACCCGTTTTCCCCGGCCCCGGATGGTGAGCTGATTGTTGATGAGGCCGTGGTGCCAAAGTTAGTCCTGGCCACGCTTCACTTTTGCCCACGATTCTAAATTTACCATATTCGGTTCCCGGGGTTTAGCAAAAAATTGCCCCACTGCCGAGAATTGGATTTTAACCCCCAACGCTCTGCCTGAGGATAGCCCCCGCTGCCTCGTGAGCCCCCGTGCCCCTACTTTTTGGACCCGCGAAGCGGGTTTTTTACCCCGTGGGTGTTGTCTCCTGTCCTCCCTGTTTCTATCCTGTGATCAGGGCCACAGACCCATTGCTGGTGCGCTGTGCCCGCGCGCAAGCTGAGCCCCCTTTTTACTACGATGATGAACCCTTCCTCCCCGGCTCCCAAGTGCGGTCGGTACATTATATATTTGTGTTTTTATCGTCACGTGTCCTCATCACCCGGGTTTTGGGGTGCGGGCGACCTCTCACAAAATGACCCCCCATGCCCCTTCCACATCTTTACTTTGCGCCTACTGCAAGAAGCAGGGGTATTGGCCCCCTTTCTTCGCTCCAAATAGTGTGTGCCCTCCTCAAATTTTTATCCCCGTATATAGTGGGGCTGAGCCCCGACCAATAGTAGATCTGGTGAGGGAACCGGATGGGACAGAGGCGGGCTGGGACAGGTGAGGGCCCCTGACCCTCTCCGGGCCATGCCAACTAAGGGTTTTGTTGAGGGGTTTCCCACACTTGGTGGGGTTGTCAGATGTACTGGGAGGGAGGTTGACCCCAGTAAAAATCAAAACCTTGGGTTGTGAAAAACCCGGCCGCTAGTGGCGGCGTTGTGGCCCCACCCAAGACCCTGCTGCACGTCCTTGCTGTGTGAGACCTGGGCCTGTTCCAGGAATGTTTGTGCCACTGCCACTGAGGTGCAGAGCCTGCCCCCTTTTTTGACTTTCTGTTTGTTCTAAATTTTACGACACTGTTTTTGGATACTGTATATGATAAAAATCACCCGTTTTTTTTCCAAAAGCCAGTAACAAGCTTGGGTAACCTTGGATATAAATTGCGCTCCCCAAATGGCCCGGAAAAATTTACTTTTATGTGTCGTTTCAAAAAAACTGTTGTTTTAAAATGTAAAGCGCAAAAAAGGGTTAATTAACCTTCGGACTGAAATTAGGTACAGGGAAAAATGTATATATTTTGGTGTTGAAAAAGACGGTTTATTTTTTCAGCAACCAGCAAACAACGCTTAATTAACCCCTGGATTAAATTGCCCAAAGAATTGAGCCGCAAAAAACTAGTGCTTTGTGCGTGTTACAATTGCGTGTTTTTGCCCCACAAAAAAAAAGATACGTTGTAATTAAACCCTTTTTTTGTGAAATTTGGCTACAGGAAAAATGTATATTTTTGGCGTTGAAAAAAACGGTTTATTTTTGTCGCACACCAGCAAAACAAGCTTTTTTAACCCCCCGGATGAAAATTGGCCAAGAATTTAGCCCCACAAATAGTAGCTTTGTTGCGGTTACAATTGGTGTTTTTTTGCCCCCAACAAGGGGAACAGTTTTAATTAACCTTTGCTTGTGAATTAGGCTACAGGAAAATTATTTTATTTTGGCGTTGAAAAAAACGGTTTCTTTTTGTCAGCACACCCGCAAAACAAGCTTAATTACCCTGGTGTAAATTGCGCCAAAGAAATTTAGGCCAAACTAGTAGCTTTGAGCTTGTTAAATTGGTGTTTTCTAGCCACAAACAAGAGTTTCGTTGTAAACCTTTGCTTTTGAAATTGGCTACAGGAAAAAATGTTATATTTTGGGTTGAAAAAGCGGTTTTTGGGTCGCACACCAGCAAAACAAGCTTAATTGCTTAATTAACCCCCCGGATGTAAAATTTCGCCAAAGAATTGAGCCCCACAAACTGTAGCTTTGTAGCGTGTTACAATTTCGTGTTTTCTAGCCCCACAACAAGGATAAGTTGTAAATTTAACCCTTTTTTGTGAATTTGGCTACAGGAAAAAGATATATTTTGGGGTTGAAAGAGACGGTTTTTTTTTGTCAGCCACCGCAAAACAACGCTTTAATTAACCCCCGGGTGTAAATTGCGCCAAAGAATTGGCCCCACAAACTTAGCTTTGTAGCTGTTACAATTGCGTGTTTCTACGCCACACAACAACAGTACAGTTGTAATTAACCTTTGTTGGAAAATTTGGCTACAGGAAAAATTTATATATTTTTTCGTTGAAAAAGCGGTTTTTTTTTGTCAGCCACCCGCAAAACAAGTTAAATTTAAACCCCCGGATGTAAATTGCGCCAAAGTTTGGCCCCAAAAAACTAGTAGCTTTGTAGCGTGTTACAAATTTGGGGTTTTCTACCCACACAAAAAAGGATACAGTTGTAATTTAAAATTTGTTGTGGATTAGGCTAAAGGAAAAATTTATATATTTTGGGTTGAAAAAAACGGTTTCTTGGGGTCAGCACACCCGCAAAACAATGCTTTATTAACCCCTGGATGTTAAATTTCGCCAAAGAATTGGCCCCACAAATATAGTTTGTAGCGTGTTCAATTTCGTGTTTTCTAGCCACACAACAAAAATACAGTTGTAATTAACTTTGCTTGTGATTAGGCTCAGGAAAAAATTTATATATTTTGGCGTTTTAAAAGAGGTTTCTTTTTGTCAGACACAGCAAAAACAACGCTTAATTAAAAACCCTGGGGTGAATTTGCGCCCAAAAAATTAGCCGCCAAACTAGTAGTTTGTAGCGGTTACAATTGGTGTTTTTACGCCACACAACAAGAGATACAGTTGTAATTTTTCCCTTTTTTGTGAAATTGGCTTCAGGAAAAATGTTATATTTTTTGGGGTTGAAAAGCGGTTTCTTGGGGCAACACCAGCAAAAACAACGTTAATTAACCCTGGAGTAAAAATTTCGCAAAAGAATTTGGCAGCCCAAAAAAAAAGTGGTATTTGTATTGTAAAACGCTGTTTTTTTAAATGAAAACAACAGGAACTGGTTAGATCCCATTGGATATTGAAAGTATATGCAGCTGCAGTGGCGCACATGGTTTTTAGTCCCAAAACCCAAAAAATTAGAAATAGAACATTAAGAGAACAGGCTTGAGACAAGCTGAGAACCCACAGAATCGCTTATAAAAATCAATTCTTCGAAGGTATCAGCCCCGGCAGCACCTTCCCTGTCAGTACAGTGAGAGGGTTGAGCTCCCCGATCGCGCCGGACTTATATGTGCGTGAGTCACAGAATCCCGCCGGCTTGATTGGCTTCCTTTTGGCACTGTCATGAGGCTATGCCCTTCTTCTCCCCGAGTGCTTTGCCCCATGTGTCCATGTGCTCGCGCCATTTTATCAAAAAAAAGACACTTTTTCCCGAAAATACCCAAAGTTCGACTTTGTTTGAACCCAGTTTTCCTGAAATTCTAAAACGAAATTTATTCGTTAGAATCAATTGCCATCTCATAAATTTTTTTTTTAAATCTCACATTCTAATGTTAGCAGGTGGGTTTACAAAAATGAGAGCAAATGGTTAAATTAACCTTTTAGTCAGACAAAAATTTGGGGACTAAATCAAATCATTGGATACAGTCAAAACCCGACCCCAAATCATAACACTAATTTGGGAGTTTTATATCAGTCAAACAATGTTGAACACGAATCAACCCCTGTCACATAGGTTATGCCCCCCGTGAGGACGCACAGTGACAAAATGCTGGCCAGGCGTGCCCCCGTAGTTTCAATACAGTAGTTTCAGAGCATTTATGTTTTGATTTTTGGTGTTAGGCCCCCAATTTTTTGTGCGAATAATAGTGAAAGGCCCGATTTTTTGAACCCCGGGCTACTGGGGTCCCTTTAATCAGACACATTCTGGCGGAAACAACAATTTTGGCCCAAGTAAACCCTTTTTAAAGTGGTTTACCGTTCCCGCGTAATCGCCTAGAAAGGGCCCTCTGAAGTTTAAATTATAGCTTCTAGGTGTAGTGGCCCCCCCTACCAAAGCCCACCAAAATCAGGGCATTACAGTGCCGCCGGGCTATGTAATGCGTATATGGGGGCAGGCGATTTAAAACTATATCGAACGGCCCCGTTCATACATGTTGCCCTTAATGCGCAAATGTGACAGTTTGCAGTCTATTCTGCCAGAGAAGTGTCCAGCTTATTCATAAGCAGACATTAGCCTCGCCCACTCACCACTGATTCATCCTATAACTGCAAAAAGATAGAAACTTGTGAATGAATGGCAAGTGGGCAGGGCTAGTAATAGATTGGCGGGGCTAATGCCTGCTCATTTATAAGCTGGACTCATCTCTGGCAGAAGAGGCTGAAAACTGCCATATTTGAGTATTAAATGCTCTAAAAGTCATCTTGCAGTATAAGGGACATAGTGCTGGAAACAGCATGTCTGTCACTAAATTGTGCTTTCCTCCACAAGAGCAACATAACCTATGTGAAAGGTTCTCTTTAAGATGAGGCTCTGCAGCAGCTATGTTGTGTAACATAAGGAAGAATCTAACCTGTATGAATGCTGTCTGAATGTGGCCTCATACTTTTACATGGTCACCGAACTTCTTAATGACTACTTGCATTCTTGTTCTTTACATACCTACGAGTTATACGTATTTAAGGAAAATCTCTTTAATTTCAAGAGGTCCATAGGACAGGAATAATAAATAATATTCACAAAACCACGACAGCCAATTACATAATATTTCCAATTGACCATCTGTACTGTGTATGTAGCCACTTATTACCTGAGCGTGTGCATGCAAAATCAAGCGTTCTATTACTGCTTTGAAATGTCAAGATGTTCTGAATATTCATGAAATGAACCATGCTCACATACTGCATAGATGACTTAAATTAAGTCGAAGAAAAATGCAATGGACACTGCATTTACCTAAATTCAATTACTTGCCATTCACAGAGTTCATAGTCTATGAGATCAGACTATTAAGGTCCAAGGTGATATTGTTATAAGTCAAAATAAATTTCCAAGCGATTGGGACACAATATTTTTCCTGTTCCAGTGCCAAGGTTAACACGACCTTGGGTTATCTGACCTTCTAGCAATGCATTCTATATGTCAAATCTATGAAAAAATAACTTTGACTTTTGGAGCCAAGGTTTTTAAGCCTATACTTGTAAATAATGACAAAGCTCTTGTTGGGTCAGTGTTACTTCTTATAAAGTTTCCTCTCAGCCTTTTGAGCTGTTCAACTTAGTGTTATATGGCATTCTGTCTATATGATTTACTGTTCGCATGGGCAGCAGACTCGTTTTCAGAAGCAGACAATTACATTGTAAGTAGATATTTTACAACAAAGTACAACTATCTGATGTTTTGTAGTGTAAGGCCAGTTTCACATAAGCAAAATATGGGCATATTTATCCTACGTCTATGATACCATTAGTATGGGTAATTAGAACCACGGTAGAGTCAGGATTTGCAGCTGTAATATAGATGCAAAATACATCAATACTGGACTAAGTAAGCAATCCTTTCTAAGGAGAACAGCATCATAACATATCTAGAGGAAGAAACCACGGGTCATTGGGCATATTATAGGCTAGGATCTCACTATGTTCGGATTACATTAGCTTTATGTGATGAGAATTTCTTCCAACATAGATTACCATTAGCCAAATGTACGCTAAAAAGTGTTTATTTGGCACATACAGCTTATTTGCCTTAACTCTTGCAGAGAAAAGTCAGAAATGCTTTTTAAAATATTTGTAAGCAGAAAAATATATACCTTTTGCAGAGGTAGTCTTTGGCAAGTATATGCCACTATGTAGGCATATAGTTGTATACGTCTATGGTACATATACAGAATTTCTGGACTTAATACTAGATGTTGTTGAGAGCTGTTTACTTCACTGTAAAAATATTTTTATTTTTTGTATTATACACAATCACGTTTGTGTTACTATGTTTTTCCACTTTTTGGTTGTGGAATAACATGTACATGGTTTCTATAATATATCACTGTTGTTTGCACAGTCATCCACTTTGAGTGTTATAGATTTATTACTACGTATGGTACTTATACAGTCATATGATTTAAATGTTGTCAATGAACATAACATCTAAGCAGTGCTTTCTATTATTTCATATAAGGGTTATAGTAATGTGATCATGTTGTATCATGGGAGTCATTATCTCCATGGCATTATTGCAGGTACTCAAACACATCCTAGGACTGCAGGTTTGGTATCCCTTCACATCTGTGCTAGTTTTTAGTGTTTAGTTATGAGCAAGCACACTGTATTTATAAGGTTATTGCAGCCAAAGATATGTTTTAGGGTACGTTAACACAGCAGATATTAGTAAAGTATTCAACGGACATTCCGTATCAGATTCCACGTTAAAATCCTTGTGTAATATGACTCCCATTTATTTGAATGGGTAATCTGTGCTGCAGTTCAACACCATGGATGTCAAATCTGTGGTGCGGAAATAAAGAGGATGAATATGTCGGATCCTCCCTGGATTCTGATCCCTCCCTGGATTTCTGATGAGGAATAAAGAGGGTTAGCCAGACTAAAATGGGGCTCGAAACTGATGCAGGTGTGCTGTGTACAACTCCCAAACGAGGCTTGCAGCACCGGTAGCACCTCAATCCAGCATAGCTTAAAAATGAGCAACTTTATTTATTCCATATAATGATACAGCAATACGAACATGAAATTAAAAAAATGCTGTAACCCACTAACGCATTTTGAGCTATACTAGTTCTTGTTCACAGTTCACTGTGGCTGTGAACTGTGAACAAGAGTTAGTGTCCTAGACAAATAAGGCACATACCCCTCCTCCCCCGAATGGAGAATTCAGCCCACTCTATGCCTACTTGTGCCCTCTTCCTTCATGGTACGAAATGGTGCCCTAGGCGGTCGCCTACCTTCGCCTACCCGTCGCCCGGCCCTGCTGTAATGTAAAGATCTCAGCAGAAATCTAGGATATCGCCTCAGATTTCTGTGGAGGATTACATATTGAATTTTTCCAATTGGAAAAGTCTGATGTATAAACATACTCTAAAGTCTGGTTCACATCAGTGTGAAAGGTTCCGTTAGAAACCTTGGTCATAGATTCTTTCAAATATGATGGAAAAATAGTGCAGGAGCAGCACTATTTTTGCCATTCAAATAAAGGACAACATGAGGGAAACCTCTGTTGGTGTCCATCATGAAACAGATCGGGCACTACCATTATTTTCATTATTCTGTACCTACGGCAGAACAGTAAAACCAAGACTTACTCAGATGTGATCCTATGCTTATAGTGCATAATACAGTATCCATGTGAATAAATGAAGTGTTACATTAGGGGTTCAACCGATGAGACCCCCACTGTTAAATCAGGACACCCCAGACTCACATCTCTTCTCCTTGTCTATCTATTAGTTTTCCAGTTGTATAAAGCTGTAATACTTTTTTAAGATGATTATTTAATTTTTTTTCAAATAATTTTAAGAACATCCCCCATTTTAGAAGGTTTTGACAATATTAATAAGAGTCAGGGACACCAAATTAAAATAGCTTAACAGCTGCTTCCCTCAATATACATATAATTTATGGAACAAATTCTCCTTGAAAATGGACAGTGATGTCACTGCACAGAAATTATTCACAGGGCAAGTCTACATGTGCCAGATGTTTCTACTGCAAACCCTCTGTGAATTATATGGTGAATCTGCAGCAAAATCTGCAAGTGTTTCATGAGGACTTTGCCACAGATTTTAAAGGAGGTGTTCCCACAATAGACTTTGACATATTGCTAGGATATCCAACCCAATAAAAATATCATATTATTTTATCCATATGGTAAATGCAGCACAAACTATTTTTTTTATGTTTATACCATACCAAAAATACAGTGGAATAAAAAGTGATCAAAAACTCCTGTAGATTCTCAAATGGTACTAATCAAAATGTCAACTTATCCTGCACACAAGATAGGCATCATAGCTATATCGATAGAAAAATGTAAAAAGTTAGCCCTTAGAATATTGTGAAATAAAATTGTGATTTTTTTTTCTTCAGTGGCAAGTATAATTTTTGGATGTGAGGAAGAGGGCCTTTAGAAAGAGGCGTGTTCTATAAAATTGGGTATGGTCTGTAAATGGCCCGTGGCTTGTAACACGTACAAATCTTCCTCAAAACAGTTTTCAAAAGTTGGCAACTATGCATTAAAGTGCATCCCTGTATCTCTCTCAGAATCAAAGAGTAATTGGTAGCAACGACATGATTAGTCCAGATATTAACCTTCAGTCTGGTAGTCGGTATAAAGCTGTATTTGAGGTGACAGGGCCCCCCCCAACATACTGGGCCCCTGTGCAGTTGAGCAGGTTGCAACAATGGTATGTCTGCTTCTGCCTGGCTGCATAGTTTCTATACTTAAAGGGGTATCCAATATTCATTTAAAAAGATGGCTGCAGGGTCATTACACACAGAGCAACTAGCACTAGTACTAATCTTACATCCTAAACATATAAAATGACCTTATTTTGTTATGCTGTTACTCCCTATATGTTCCTTTTCAGCACATACAGATCAGACTTTGGGTAGAAGACTACAGTTCCCATCATGCATTGCTGACACCTATCCCAGGCTGTTCCCATGCCATTCCCTTGCTGCTAAGGAACAAGTCTCCATCCTCCTATGCATCTCATAGTTAATGTTGAGCGAACAGTAAAAAGTTCTAGTTCGATTAGAACCTCAAACTTTTGTGAGTTCGGGCTATTCGAACTCGAACTTCAAACCCCAAGTCTATGGGAGAAAATGTTCTGGTTAATTTTTATACCTATACAGGTGAGGAGAAGCTGTAATTACCATCCATAACAGTAAACTGGATACCTGGAATAACTTAGTGAAGAAAATTTGGCTGTAAGAGTGACAGAAAAAATTTGAGAGGATAAAATACTTCATTAGTTTCAATGGCCAAAAGCCTCTTTGACACATAGGAGATTTGGAGATGGTGTGTTATACGATTATTGAACTCCCAAAACTGCAAAAACAGAACTTTTGGGCACTGAGTATGATTTATCAAATCCAGGCACTCTGTATAATATATATCCATGTATATGAGAGTTAGGAGTTATGTGAGCCTGCAAATGTCACCAAATAACAGCTTCTGGGTGTGGGAAAGATGCAGCCAGCAATACCAAACTCTCTAACTATTAGATATCTATGCAGTCTGTACAGTACAGAGAGTGAGCTGAAAAGGTCATTCACAAGGCAATACAGTAAAATATATATAACATGGTCATGTGATTTTAGCAGCTAATGAGAGGCCTACACCTTAGCGATGACATTTTTGACACTTCTCTGTGCTCTGCACTGATTGGATGACCGCCAAAAGTGCAGGAAGCCGCTGAAAATGAAACTGAAAATGGCGTGTTGAACTAGAACTAGAATTTTACTTGAACGAACAGTAAAATGTTCGGTTCGAGTTCTAAAAATTCGAGAAGTTCTCTAGAAATGAACTTTTCTAGAACAGTTTGATCAACACTACTCATAGCTCCAGCCCATCCAATCATCTGCTGTTTCATACATACATAGCTCACCCGCTTGTAACTCCTAGTACTAGAACTGAGCCTGAACAGAAAGCTGAAACTAAACTACAGGTCGTCTTCTGGTAACAAGCTATAAACATCACTAGTGGGAAACTACTGAAAATATTTAACTATCTTATACTGAGGATTTTTACTTTGTACCACATGCTTTAACCCTTTAATGCCCCATTGACGTTCCTGTACATCATGGTGTAGTGCCTATTAAGGCACCATGATGTACAGGAACGTCAGGGAGATCGTGCGTGCACATATTTGGTATTGCCACTTGGGTAACAACTAGTGATGAGCGATTGTGTCAACTATCGTTATCAATTCGATAGTCGATATCGGCAATTATCATGGCGATTTCCCCATAGTCGATAACAGATTATCGCCGATGACCATTAAAGTCTATGGGAGAGGAACAACACCTTCATTCTTACACCGAAACAGGGCTGTAGAGGCTGCAATTAACATCCCCAACAGTAAACTGGATATGTGCTACATCTTAGGCAACACAATTAGGCAACAAGAGTCACAGAAAAAAACTCACAGACTATTCACTATCTCTGTCTTGTACCACAGCATGACCCTTAAACCTGCATGACCCACAAATTAAAAAGTGCCAGAAGGCAGCATTATTTGAACCATCATTTTACTTGAACTGGACATTGACTATCACTGTCATGGGCCACAGCATGACCCACAGATTAAAAAGTGCCGGAAAAAGGAGTCTTTGAACACCATTTTAGTTGAACTGGACATTGACTATACCTGTACTGGACCGCAGTATGACCATTAAACCTGTCTGACCCACAGATTAAAAGGCCGTAAAAAGGAGTCTTTCAACCATCATTTTAGTTGAACTGGAAAATTAACTAATACCTGTCCTGGAAACCCCAGTATGACCAATAAACCTGTATACGCACAATTAAAAAGTGCCGGAAAAAAGGGGTCTTTGAACCACCATTTAGTTGAACTGGACTTGACTATAACCTGTCCTGGACCCGCAGCATGACCCTCAAACCTGCATGGGCCCACAGATTAAAAAGTGCTGGGAAAAAAGTAGTCTTTGAAGCAGTATTTTAGTGGAATGGACATTGATCATCCATATCTTGTAACGCAGCATGACCCAAAAACCCCACAGGGGGTCTTAGGACCATCATAAAAAAATTTCGCAATAAGAAATAAACTATATTAAAAAAACTCGTTTTCCAATACTGCTGCTGCTAGAGCTACTTGCCATTCTACTGGTGACATTGTTCCTAAGTTTACATAGAATGTGAAGCAAACGAAACAGATGTCCCCAGTAGGTCCACGAGGCCGTCTGAAAAAACCTGCATTCTACTGTCAAGTAAGGGTTTAAGGAAATTACTGATCAAGGCGGGTGAGGCTGTAAACATGGATCATTCAGGTTCAGCTAGCAGGGCCGGAGTGGCCGTGACTGGGAGGACGAGGAGGTAAGACTGCTGGATGCAGGTTGCATTACCACTGAAGAACAGATTGGCGACGCTGTTCGTTACTGAGATTCACAGGGCACCGACCCAGCGATGACAGGCCTGACGGTCCTGCAACCGACGATTTCCCCTGGCTTTGTGTGTTGTCGCCAGCACTGGAAGTAGCACCTTCTCTTGTACCTCCACCTCCATGTCCTACACCCCTCTTTGCTCGCCCTACCACCTGCATTTCACTCCATGTTCAGAAAGATAAAAATTTAAAAAGGTATGGAAGAGTTTTTGACAGTCTATTATTGAAAGATGGCAAATCACAGCTATTCTTAAATGCCTCTAACAGGGGCGTTGCTAGGGTCCTAAAACATCCGGGGCTCGGGCCCTTTGTGTTTTTTTTGGGGGGGCTGGGGCACAGACTTTTTTCACCCTCATTGTAACTGCGGAGTTTTTTTAAAAAAA
>JAODAL010053218.1:0-25445 GCA_025379985.1 Phyllomedusa bahiana | reverse complement strand
GTTTTTCCTTTTTAAAAGGGAAAAATCAGGACATAATAAACAGTTGACAAATGGGGCACAACGATCAGAATGAACACCCCTGACCAGGCTCCGACTGGCCCACAGGGGAATAGGGTAAACCCCCGATGGGCCCATGAGCATGATAGAGCTGGAGTTGGTCTTTAACTCCATAACATTTCAGAAGAAAACAAAGGAGGCATCCACATCATTTTAAGAAGCGTGGGGTGGGCCCTAAACACTGAACTATGGGGCCCCCCTAGAGTGACTCCCCCCCGGGGGCCCTAGGAACCCCAGTCCAACACTGCCAATGACTATATCCAAGAAGCAACCAGGCAGCGTTCCAACACCATCCATTACTCCAAACTTAAAAGTGACCTCACAGAATCCTATAAAAAACAACTAATGGAGATGATTAATAAGTTTCCACTCCAGAGGATTCCAGGTCGGGGCTGCTTCTATACGCTCCTCAAGATCCACAAAGACCGCAACCCTGGGAGGCCTGTCGTTTCAGGGATGGGATATTGACAGGAACTATCTCAGGGTGAGTGGAAAACCTCCAAAACCCCCCCCTGGTCGAAGATACTGTTAGTTACATCCTACTCCACCAAGCATATAAACAAACCCCATGCCCTAGGCCTACTGCCAGGTGGAACCATCTTACCCACCATGGCCACTGTGTGCAATCTTTGTAAACCAACGTTCTCCAACGGAATGGGGTGAGACGTCGGGCACCTGGAGGGGAAAAAAAGGGGGGGGGGGGCTTTTTTGGGGGGGGGGGGGGGTTTTTTTGGTTTTGGGGGGTGGGGGGGGGGGGGGGGGGTTTTGGGGGGGTTTTTTGGGGGGGGGGGGGGGGGGGGGGGAAGGGGGGGGGGGGGGGGGGGGGGGGGGGGGGGGTTTTTGGGGGTCACAAGCCCAATTTTAAATTTCCCCCACCCTCCCCTGATTTTTCACCTTTAAACCTTAAACTTACTATTCAATAGAGAAAACCCCCTTTAAAGGATAACACAATACCCCTTTAAAAAAAGACCCCCCCCGGGGGCTCAAACATTTGTACACAAACCCACCGAACCGCCGAAACCATAGCTTCCACCCCGAACACACAAAACAATCCATTCTATACACCAGCTATGGAAACAATCCATTCATACAGCCAGGTACAGGAAACAATCCATTCTATAACAGCCAGGCTACGGGATACAACCATTCTAAACAGCCAGGCTACGGAATACAATCCATTCTATACAGCCGGGCAGGGGGAATACAATCCATTCTATACAGCCGGGCCCAAAGGATACAACCCATTCAATACGGGCCAAAGGCTACAGGAACAACCCAATCTATATCCAAAGGGGGGCACATACAATCCTTTTTCTATAACCAGGGCTATGGGGAAACAACCCAAATTCAAAAACAGCCAGGTTTACGGATCAATCCTTTAAAAATACACCGGGGCTACAGGAAACAATCCATTCATACAGCCGGGCAACAGGATACAACCCAAATTTCTAAAACATCCAGCAAATAGGATACAAATCCTTATATAAAAGGCCAGGCCCCGGGATACAACCCAAATTTTTATACACCGGGGCATAGGAAAACAACCCATTCAATACACCAGGCTACAGGATACAATCCTTTCCCTATATCCCGGGGCTATGGGTACAATCCTTTCTATACAGCCGGGCTATAAAATACAATCCATTCTATGCGGGCCAGGCAAAGGATACAATCCATTCTATACACCCCAGGTTTAAAAGGAAAAATTCCATTCAAATACAGCCGGCCTAAAATTTTTACAATCCATTCTATAGGGGCCGGGCTATGGGAATACAACCGTTCTATACGGGCCCAGGCTTAGGAAACAATCCGTTCTTTTCAGCCATGCTTTAAAAAATAAAAATAAAAAAAAATCCATTCAAACAGCCAGGCTATAGTATACAACCCCTTCTATCCAGCCGGGCTACATATACAACCCAAAATTCTATACAGCCGGGTTTCCCACGATAAAAACCATTCTATACAGCCAGGTTTATAGGAAAACAATCCATTCAAAAAGGGGCCGGGCTACAGGATACAATCCATTTTTAAAACGGGCCGGGCTATAGAAAAACAATCCATTCTAAAACAGCCAGGCAACGGGATACAACCCATTCTATACACCGGCTATAGGATCCCCCCCCCCCAATTCCTTATCCCGCCGGCTACATGAAAACAATCCATTCTATACAGCCGGGCTATAGGATACAATCCATTCTATACAGCCAGGCTACAGGATACAATCCATTCTATACAGCCAGTTTTATAGGAACAAACCATTCAAATAAGCCACTACATGATACAATCCATCCTTTTCAGCCAGGTTTATAGGAAAACAATCCATTTATCAAGGCCAGGCATGGGATAAATCCATTCATACAGCCTGGCTATAGGATCCATCCTTTCAAAACCGGGCCAAAGGCTCCCATAAATAAAATTTCCTTTTTCAATACACCGGGGCAAAAGGGGAAACAATCCTTTCTATTAAAAGCCAGGTTTAACAGAACAATCCATTCTATACAGGGGGGGCTATAGGAAAAAAATCCATTCAATCCCGCCAGGCTATGGGAATACAATCCATTCATCCCCCCCAAAAGGCAACAGGATAAAAATTCCATTCAAAATACAGCCAGGCTGGAAAGGGATAAAAACCCCTTCTATACACCCCGGGCTTTTAGGATCAATCCATTCTTCCCAACCAGGCTATGGGGAAAAAATCCATTCTATCCCGCCGGGCTACATGATACAATCCATTCTATACAGCCAGGCTACAGGATACAATCCATTCTATATCCCCCGGGCTATGGATAAAATTTAAATTCTAAAACACCGGGGGCTATGGGAAAAAAATCCATTCTATACAGCCAGGCTATAGGAACAACCCCTTTCTATACAGCCGGGCTATAGGATAAAATCCATTCTATACAGCCAGGTTACGGGAAAACCAATCCTTTCTATCCCAGCCAGGCTATGGGATACAATCCATTCAATACAGCCAGGCTATACAAAACCAATCCTTTCTAAACGGGCCAGGCTACAGGTTTAACAATCCTTTTCTAAACAGCCAGGCTACCGGATAGCAACCCATTAATACACCGGGCTGGGGTGGGACAACCCCATTCTATACACCGGGCCCCCCAGGAACAATCCATTCTAAAACCCCAGGCAAAAGGGAATACAATCCATTCTATAAAAGCCGGGGCTATAAAAACAATCCGTTCAAATACAACCATGCTACAGGATACAATCCTTCTATGGGGGGGCAGCCAGGCTTTAGGTTTAACATCCATTCTATACACCAGGCTAAAAACGATACAACCATTCTAAAACACCGGGCCCTAAAGGATACAATCCTTTTTAAACACCAGGCTACGGATAAAATCCATTCTATACCCCACCCAGGTTTAACAGGATACAATCCATTCTATACGGGCCAGGCTATGGGATACAATCCATTCAAAACACCAAAAAAATAGGAAACAATCCATTCAATACGGGCCCAGGTTTCGGGAAATACAATCCATTCATACAGCCAGGCTATGGGATACAATCCATTCTAAAACCCCGGGCTATAGGTACAATCCATTATATAACCCCCGGGCTATGGGATAAAAATCCTTTTCAATACGGGCCAGGCTAAAAGGATACAAGCCATTCTAAACACCAGGCTACACAATACAACCCAAATCTATACACCCCAGACACACTATACAATCCACTCAAAACACCAGGCTATAGGAAACATCCTTTCTATAAAACCGGGGGGCTATGGGATACAACCATTATAAAACAGCCAGGCTATAGGAAATACAATCCTTTCTATACAGCCAGCTACATGATCCCAATCCACCTAAAACACCAGCTATGGGAATACAATCCATTCTATACACCCGGGCCCTACATGATAAAAAACCCCATCCTATACACCCGGGGCAAAAGGGAAATAAATCCATTCAAAACCCAGCCACTCCCATGATCCCAACCCAAACCTAAAACCAGCCATCTATAGGATAAAAATCCATTCAATACACCAGGCAAAAGGATAAAATCCATTCTAAAACCAGCCGGCTATAGCAAATAATCCATTTTATACAGCCGGGGGCAAAAGGGATACAATCCATTCAAAATACAGCCACCCAATAGGAGGGCAATCCATTCAAACCCGGGCCGGGCAAAAGGGATAAAAAACCATTCTAAACAGCCAGGCTATCCCATAAAATTTCCCTTCAAATACAGCCAGGCTAAAGGATACAACCCTTTTTCTAATTCAGCCGGGCTACAATAAATTTTATTTAAGGGAAGAAGGTTTTGGATACTTTTCCATTCTAAAACAGCCGGGTTTACAGGGAAAAAACCCCCCCCCCCATTCTATACAGCCGGGCTATAGGAAAAAACAATCCATTCTTTTCAGCCAGGCAAATAAAAACAATCCTTCTATACAGCCAGGCTACGGGTTACAACCCATTCTATACAGCCAGGCTAAAGGAAAACCCCCATTATAACGGGCCAGGCTATAGGATACAACCAAATTCTATACCCAGGCTAAACCATACAACCCAAATTCAATACAGCCAGGCTATAGGATCCCAATCCATTCTATACCCCCAGGCTATGGGCATACAACCATTCAAACGCCAGGCTATATGATACACCCCATTATATAAAAGCCGGCTATGGGGAACAATCCTTTCCTATACAGCCGGGCTGAAGGGTTTTACAATCCATTATAAACATTTCCTGCTAAAGGATAAAAACCTTTTTAAATATACGGGCCCACTAAAGGATACAATCCATTCTATACACCCAGGCTATGGGGAAACAACCCCTTTAAAAATTACGGGCCAGGGCTAAAGCAACAACCCCTTTTTAAAAACCACCAGGCTATAGGAAACAACCCCTTTCTATACAGCCGGGGTTTATAGGATCAATCCATTCAATCCCCGGTGCTATGGGGGAAACAAAACCTTTTCTATACAGCCGGGCTACTTGATACAATCCTTCTTTTCACCAGGCTAAAGGAAACAATCCATTCTTTTCCGCCGGGGCAAATAGCATCAACCTTTCCCTATACACCCAAAGCTAGGGGGAAAAAAAACCATTTTTATACCACCCCGGGGCTATAGCTTTACAATCCATTTTTAAACACCCAAAGGCTATGGGAACACCCAAAAATTACGGGGGCCGGGCCCTTTTGGGGATACATCCATTATATACGGGGCCAGGCTATACCATAAAAACCCCATTCTATAAAACCAGGCTATATTTATACAATCCATTATATACAGCCAGGCTATACCAAACAATCCATTCTATACCGCCGACCCTATGGGAAAATTACAACCATTCTATACACCCCGGGCTAAAATCCTTCCTTTAAAATACAGCCGGGCAATAGGATACAACCATTAAAAACAGCCAGGCTATGGGATCAATCCCATTCTATACACCCATGGAATAGGATAAAAACCATTCAAATACAGCCGGCATAAAAACAACCCCTTCAAAAACGGGCCAGGCTACGGGATAAATCCTTTCAAATCATTTTATCCCTAAAGGTTTACAAAAAAAACTATAGGCCCAGGCAATGGGATACAAATTTCCAGTTAAACCGGGCCAGGCTACAGGATAAAATTTCCTTCTTTTACACCAGGCAACAGGATACAATCCATTCTATAGACCCGGGTTTTTAAAAGGATACAATCCTTTATAAGCCGGTATGGGGAAAAGGAATCCTTTCATAGGGGCCATCTATAGGATACAATCCATTCAAATACACCAGGGCTATAGGATACAATCCATTCTATATACCAGGCTATAGGAAACAAACCCTTCTAACCACCGGGGGGGGGGGCTACAATACAATCCTTTCCCAATAAAACCAGCCAGGCTACAGGATACAATCCATTCTAAAATAGCCGGGCTATAGGAAAAATTTCCCTTTCCCCTATACAGCCAGGCTTATGGGGAAACAACCCAAATTCTATACAGCCGGGCTTTTTGGAATACAAAACCCATTCTAAAACAGCCAGGCTATAGGATAAAATTTCCATTCTATAAAAAAGCCGGGGTTTAGGGGGGATACAATCCATTCTATAGGGGCCGGGCTATGGGATACAATCCTTTCCTATCCCAGCCAGGCAATGGGTTTAAAAACCATTCTATAAACCAGGTTTAAGGAAACAATCCATTCAAATACAGCCGGCCCTACGGGATAAAAATCCTTTTCTATACAGCCACCTAAAGGATACAATCCATTCTATTTTAGCCAGGCTATAGGAACAATCCTTTCTATACACCCCAGGGCTACGGGAAAAACAATCCATTCTAAAACGGGGCCAGGCTATAGGAACAAACCATTCAATATAGCCAGGCTATAGGATCCCAACCCCTTTCCCTAAACCACCCAAAGAGACCCGGGCCAAGGGCCCGAGTGCCTCAAAGTTGTCATTTTAAAACCCCAAACTTTTTTGGAAATTCCCCCAATGATTGCCAAGGAATTTCAACCTGTGCTAAAAAAGGGACAAGCATGCTTAAAGAAGAATTCCTAATGCCCCCCCTTTCTTTTTTTTCCCAGCAACCCCCAAAACCTTTCCCAAAACAAAATATTGTCCAGATTTACCTAAAGGGGCCTCAAAAGAAAATGGCCCCCCCACCCCCTGCCTGCAGAACAGGGCAAGACCTGCAGGCACATCCACAAACTTATGGGAAAACCCGGTCCCATAGTAACAACGGGAAAAGGGAATTTAAAGGGGGTCTTTTTTCCTGCGGGTTTCTTCCAAGGGTGGTGAATTTTTTAAAAAAGGGGGCTTCAATATCCATCCCCAGCTTCATCGGAATTTGGGGCTGGCCACAAATATCTTTTTAGCAAACAATAACAACAAAAACCCTAATGATCACCCCTTGCGCGCCTCACAAGTTTCCAGATTGCTTATTTCTGACCTTTTTGTAAAATAACTTGGGGGGGGGGGGCAAAAGTGCTTTTTGTTTTCTAAGATCCTTTTGAAGACCCCTTTCTGATGTAAAAAAAAGGTTTTTGGCGGGTTCAGTTCCAGTATAACTTTCATGTCTAAATGAAGAGACCAGGCTTTTTGAAAGTTTTACCATCAAACAAACTCAAAAAATTCCAAAAAGGTATCGCCTAAATTTTCTTTCCCCGGGTAAAAACCGGGGCACCTCACAATACATGTAAAAAAGAAATAGAAACAACAAAAAGGGCACTGTTTTGGGTAGGGGGCCGGCCCGAAGGGCCAATCACTGTCTGTACCTCACAATCCCATTTAAGAGCATACAGGACTGTAGTACCGCACTGTATTGGAGAACCCGGGCCCTACAAAATTGCCAATCACTGCAGGGCACCCAAAATAATACATGTAAGGGGCAGAAACGGACATGTAGAACCCGCACGGGACGTAGAGAGCGGCTATAGACCCCCAAACCCCAACTGGAAAGCACCTCCCCTAAACATGTAAGCGGGGCAGTACGGACATGTAGTACCGCCCTTTTCGTTAGAAGTTCAATAAAACCTCCAACACTGAAAGAAACCTCACAAATAAAATTTAAGGGCCCTTACAGGACTTGAAATCCCCCGGGCAAAAATCCTGTAGAGATGCGCGTTTGGGGACCTCCAATCATTTGCATGCACCCCCTCACTAATAAAAGTAAGGAGCAGTACAAGTACTTGTAAAAACCACCCCAACATACTGTAAAGGGGCGCTATGGGTACCCCCCAAAAACACTGCATGCACCTCACTAAACATTTTAAAAAGCAGTAAGGACATGTAGAAACCACACTTACTGAAGGAGGCGGCTAAAAGACCAATCACTGCCATCACCTCACAAATACAGGGTAAGAAGCAGAAACAGGAATGTATACCCCCCATTTGTACGAAAGGAGGGGTGCTTTTAGACCCCCAAAGTAACTGATGCACCCACTAAAAACCAGTAAAAAGGAAAGTACAGGACTTGTGGGAAACCGGGCCAACATACTTTAAAAAGAGGCGCGAAAGACCCCCCCAATCACGCATGCCCCTCACAAAACATGTAAAAAACAGTACAGGACTGTAGTACCCCGCACTGAACGGTAGAAAAGGCCTTTTGCCCAAAACACCCAGGGCCCCCACTAATACATCAAAGGGGGGGGCATTTAACAGGACATGGGGTACCACACGGAAACTGTGGGAAGGCGCAATATAACCACCAAAAACGAAAGGGGCACCTCCTAATACATTAAAAGCAGTACAGGACTTTTAAAAACCCGGGGGAAACCCAACTGTAGAGAGGTGCTATAAACTTCAAATTCACGGGGAAAGCACCTAAACAAACACATGTAAAGCAGTACAGGACAGTAGTACCGCACGAACTGAGAGAGGCGCTATAGACCGCCAATCACGGGTATGCACCTCACTAATAAATGTAAGGGCAGTACGGGACATGTAGTCCCCGGTTTTTGTACCTGTAGAGGGGGGGGCTATAGACCCCCCAATCACTCATCCCACCTCACAAATACAGTAAGAGCATACGGGACAAGTATTCCCCGGCACGGGTACTGTAAAGGAGCAAAAGACCACCAATCACTGTATGCACCTCACTAATACATTTAAGAGAAATACAGGACATGTAGTACCGACTGTATGTGAAGAGGGGCGCTAAAAACCCAATCCTGCATGCCCCTCCCCTAAACATGAAAGGGGAAGGACAGTACAGGGGGGGCCCCCATTGGGGGGGGGGGGGGGGCCCCCGCACTATACGTAGAGAGTCCTATAGACCCCCAAAACACTCCCGCCCTCCTAATAAAAGTAAAGGCATTACAGGACTTGAAATTACCCCACTGTACTGTAGAAAGGTCCCTATAGATTTTGGCTAATCACGCATAAACCTCACTAATCCCGAAAGGGAGTATACATGACATTTAGAAAACCCCGGCCCCCCTAAATTTGTGGAAGGGGGCCTATAAACCGCCAATCACTGCATGAAACCTAACTAAAACATGAAAAGGAGCAGAAACCGGACATTTAGTACCCCGCACTGTCCTGTAGAGGGGGACTATAGACCAAACATGCCTGCCCCCAACTAATACAAAAAAGGGAGCAGTAAAGGCCATTTATACCCCCCACTGCAGTTTAAAGGCCACTAAAGACCATACCAAAACCTGCAGGGCCACCCCACTAATACATTAAAAGGGGCAGTAAAAGGAAAATTTAAAACCCGAACTGTACTTTTGAGAGGGCCGGCTATAGACACCAAACACTGCATGCCCCTTTCACAATAAAATTTAAAAAGGCATTACGGGACATGTAGTACCCCCCGGGGTGACTTTGTAAGAGGGGGGCTATAAACCCCAATCACTGAAAGGGCCCCCAACTAATACATGTAAGGAACAACAGGACATGATTACCCCGCACTTTACTAAAAGAAGGCGCTATGACCCAAAATTTCACGGGAAATCACCTCCAAATAAAATGTAAGAGCATACGGACATGTAGTACCGGCACTGAACTGAAGAAAAGGCCTAAAAGCCCCAAATCACGCATGCACCCATCACTAACCCAATGTAAGAAAAAAAACAGGAAAAGTAGTACCCCCACTGTACTGTAGAGAGGGGGCTATAAAAGGGGCAAAAAACATCTGAAGACCTAAACCTACTACATTAAAAAGGAAAGGGTACGGGACATGTATACCGGGCACTGTACTGTAGAGAGGGGGCTTAACCCCCAACCCACGCAGGGCCCTCACAATCCCATGTAAGAAAAAGTACAGGACTTTAAATCCCCGGGGGCACTGTACGTAGAGACGCTAAAAGCCCCAACCCCACGGGGGCATGCACCCCCAAAACATGTGGGGAGCAGTACAGGACATGTAGAAACCTGCACTGACTTTATAGAGGGGGTTTATGGCCCTCCCCAATCACTGCAGGGCACCTCACTAATCCATGTAAGAGCATACGGGACCTGTAGTACCCGCACTGACCTGTAGGGAGGGGGCTAAAAACTCCCCAAGTGAAATCCCCCCAAAACACAAACATGTGAACAGTCCCGGGAAAAGTATTCCCCCCCGAACTTAGAGGGGTTTGCTAAAGACGCCAATCACGCCTGAAACCTCACTAAAAACATGTAAGAGCATTTACGGCCATGTAGTACCGCACTGAAAACTGTGGGAAAAGGGGGGCATAGACCCAGCCAAAACATTTGCATGCACCTCACTAATCCATTTTAAGGGGCCGTACAGGACATGTAGTACCCCCCACTGTACTGTAGAAGGACTATAACCAAACCCCAGCCTGCACCTCACAAATACATGAAATACCCGAAACAGTACAGGGTTGTCCCCAAAACTGCATTGAAGAGGGGCCCGGCTTAAACCCAAAACCCAATAAACTGCAGGGCCCCTCACTAAAACATGAAAGGGGGAAGGGCCAAAAGGAAAGTAAAAACCGGCACTGTACTGAAAAGGCGCTAAACCCCCCAATCACTGCATGGGGCCCAAAATAAAAATTAAGAAAAAGAACGGGACAGGGTAGTCCCCGGCACTGTACTTTTAAGAGGGGGCTGTAGACCACCAAATCCATGCTGGGGCCTAAAAAAATTTCATGTAAAAAACAAAAACAGGCCCATGTAGTAGGGGGGCACTGTACTGAAGGGGCTCATAGCCCAATAAACTGAAATGCACCCTCACAAAAAAACATGAAAAGGGGCAGAAACGGGAAAATTTTTCCCCGAAACCTGAACGGGTAAGAGGCGCTATAGACCCAATCACTGAAACGCCTAAACTAATACTTTTAAAGAACATACGGGGACAGGTAGTCCCCCAAGCACGTACTGTAAAAGGGGCGCTATAGACCAATCACTGCTTTCACCTCACTAATACATGTAAAGCCTACAGGACATGAAACCGCCCGCACTGAAACTGTACAGAGGCTTTTTAAAACCCCCAAAACAACCCTTGGCACCTCACAAAACCCAAGAAAAGAACATAAGTTCCGGAAATTTTCCGCACTGTACTTAAGGGGGGCTATAGACCAAACACTCCCCTGCCCTCACTAATACATGAAAAAGATTTTCCATACGGGAAACAAAAGTCCCCCGGCACTGCATTGAGAGAGGGGGCTATAACCAAAAAACACTCCCGCCCCTCACAAATAATTTTAAAAACCGGGCAGGACATGAAGTCCCCGGCGACGGGAACTGTAAGGGGGCGCTAAAACCAACCCAAAAAAATGCACCACCCCCCAAATTACATGAAAGGGACCTTTTAACCGGACATGTAGTACCCTGAAAGAACGTAAGGGGTGCTATAGATTTCCCAAATTTCACGGGGAAACCCACCAAAATAAAAAACTTTTGTAAGAGCAGAACAGGCCATGTAGAAACCACCACTATACGTAGAGGGGAAGTTTATAAAAGGGCCCAATCACTGCATGCCCCCCCCTTTAAATACATGTAAAAAACCCGTACGGAAAAGTACCCCCCGCACTGAACTGTAGAGAGGTTAAAAAAGACCAAACACTCCCTTTCCCCTCACAATACATGGTAAGAGCAGTACAGGACATTAGTAACCGGGAAGACACTTGTACTGTAAGGAGGCCGAAATAGATCCCAATCACTGCATCGCCTCACTAATACAGTAGAACATACAGGACATGTAGTACCGCACTGTTACCTAGTAGAGAGGAGCTATAGACGCACCAATCACTGCATGCACTCTCACAAATACATGTAAGAGCAGTACAGGACAAGTGTAAGTACCGCACTGGTACTATAGAGAAGGCGCCATAGAACCACCAACCACTGCATGCACCTCACTAATACATGTAAGAGAGCATTACAGGACATGTATAACCGAGCACTTACTGTAGAGAGGCTCTATAGATCCACAATCAACGCATGCCGCCTCACTAATACATTAAGAGCAATACAGGACATGTAGTACCACACTGTACTGTAGAGAGGTGCTATAGACTGGCATCTGAGACGTTGTATTGGTGAGTGCAGCTACAAGATACAATGTCCCAGGAAAGAGCATTGTATATAGAGAATATTGTATCCTGAGGTCGCTGTAACATTGTATGGGGAGTGCGGATACAGGACACAATCTCCCAGGAAAGAGCATTGTATATAGAGAATATTGTATCCTGAGGTCCCTTACATTGTTATGGGGAGTGTCGGATACAGTACACAATGATCAGAAAGGCATTGTATATAAGAATATTGTGACCTGAGGTCGCTGTAACATTGTATGGGGAGTGTCGGATACGAGTGACACAATCACCCAGGAAAGAGCAATTGTAATATAGAGAATATTGTATCACTGAGCCCCTGTAAACATTGTATGGGAGTGCTGGATACAGTACACAATGATCAGGAAAGAGCATTGTATAAAAGAATATTGTAATCGCATGAGGTCCCCTTGTAACATTGTATGGGGGTAGGTGCGGATACAGGACTCAATCCCCCAGTGAAAGAGCATTTGGATATAAGAGAATATTTGTATCCTGAGGCCCCTAAACTTTGGTATGAGGGAGGGTGCGGATACAGGACACAATCTCCCAGGAAAGAGCATTGTATATAGAGAATATTGTATCCTGAGGCCCCTGTAACATTGTATGGGGAGTGCGGATACAGGACACAATGATCAGGAAAGAGCATTGTATATAGAGAATATTGTATCCTGAGGCCCCTGTAACATTGTATGGGGAGTGCGGATACAGGACACAATGATCAGGAAAGAGCATTGTATATAGAGAATATTGTATCCTGAGGCCCCTGTAACATTGTATGGGGAGTGCGGATACAGGACACAATGATCAGGAAAGAGCATTGTATATAGAGAATATTGTATCCTGAGGCCTCTTTTTTTTTTTTTTTTTTTTTTTTTTTTTTTTTTTTTTTTTTTTTTTTTTTTTTGTTTTTGTTTTAACTTCAAAATATATCATTTTAATTTTTTTTTTTTTTTTTTTTTTTTTTTTTTTTTTTGTTTTTTTTTTTTGTTTTTTTTTTTTTTTTTTTTTTTTTTTTTTTTTTTTTTTTTTTTTTTTTTTTTTTTTTTTTTTTTGTTTTTTTTTTTTTTTTTTTTTTTTTTGTGTTTTTTTTTTTGATTATTTGTTTTTGTTTTTTTTTTTTTTTTTTTTTTTTTTTGTTTGTTTTTTTTTTTTTTTTTTTTTTT
Source organism: Phyllomedusa bahiana (assembly GCA_025379985.1). Lineage (NCBI taxonomy): Eukaryota > Metazoa > Chordata > Amphibia > Anura > Hylidae > Phyllomedusa > Phyllomedusa bahiana. Next base: position 12,251 of record JAODAL010053218.1, on the reverse strand, counting down.
TTTTTTTTTTTTAAAATTTGTCATTTAAAAAACAAAAAAAAAAAAAAAACAAAAAAAAAAAAAAAAAAAAAAAAAAAAAAAAAAAAAAAAAAAAACAAAAAAAAAAAAAAAAAAAAAAAAAAAAAAAAAAAAAAAAAAAAAAAAAAAAAAAAAAAAAAAAAAAAAAAAAAAAAAAAAAAAAAAAAAAAAAAAAAAAACAAAAAAAAAAAAAAAAAAAAAAAAAAAAAAAAAAAAAAAAAAAAAAAAAAAAAAAAAAAAAAAAAAAAAAAAAAAAAAAAAAAAAAAAAAAAAAAAAAAAAAAAAAAAAAAAAAAAAAAAAAAAAAAAAAAAAAAAAAAAAAAAAAAAAAAAAAAAAAAAAAAAAAAAAAAAAAAAAAAAAAAAAAAAAAAAAAAAAAAAAAAAAAAAAAAAAAAAAAAAAAAAAAAAAACATTGTATGGGAGTGCGGATACAGACACAAATTCCAGGAAAGAGCATTGTATATAGAGAATATTGTATCCTAGGCCCCTGTAACATTGTATGGGGTGAAAAAAAAAAAAAGAAATATGTATCCGAGGCCTTACATTTATGGGGAGTCGGAACAGACACAATCCCAGAAGGCATTGTATATAAGAATATTACCTGAGGCCCTGTAACATGTATGGGAGTGCGGATACAGGACCAATCCCCAGGAAAGAGCAATTTATTAGAGAATATTGTATCCTAGCCCTGTAACAGTATGGGAGTGCGATACAGACCAATCCCAGAAGAGCATTGTATAAAAATATTGTATCCTGAGGCCCCTGTAACTTTTAGGGAGTGCGGATACAGGACCAATCCCAGAAAGAGCATTGTATAGAGATATTTATCCTGAGGCCCTAACTTGTATGGGGAGTGCGATACAGACAAAATTTCCCAGGAAGAGCATTGTATAAGAGAATATTGTATCCTGAGCCTGTAACATGTATGGAGTGCGGAACAGGACAAAATTTCCCAGGAAGAGCATTGTATAAGAGAATATGATCCTGAGCCCGTAACATTGTATGGGAGTGGGATACAGACACAATCCCAGAAAGAGCATTTATATAGAAATATTGATCCTGGCCCTGTAACATTGTATGGGGAGTGCGATAAGAACAATCCCGGGAAAGAGCATTGTATATAGAGAATATGTATCTGAGGCCCTGTAACATTGTATGGGAGTGGGTACAGGACAAAATTTCCCAGAAAGAGCATTGTATATAGGAAATGTATCCTGAGCCCTGTAACATTGTATGGGGATGCGGATACGACACAATACAGAAGACATGTATAAGGAATATGTACCTGAGGCCCTGTAACATTATGGGGAGTGCGGAACAGACACATTCCCCCAGGAAAGAGCATTGTAAAAAGAAATATTGTATCCAGGCCCGTAACATTTATGGGATGCGGATCAGACAAAAACCAGGAAAAGCATGTAATAGAGAATATTGTATCCGAGGCCCTGTAACATGTATGGGAGTGCGGATACAGGACACAATGATCAGGATAGAGCATGGATATAGAGAAATTGTATCCTGAGGCCTGTAACATTGTATGGGGAGTGGATACAGGACACAATGATCAGGAAAGAGCATTGTATATAGAGAATATTGTATCCTGATGCTCCTGTAACATTGTATGGGGAGTGCGGATACAGGACACAATGACCAGGAAAGAGCATTGTATATAGAGAATATTGTATCCTGAGGTCCCTGTAACATTGTATGGGGAGTGCGGATACAGGACCCCAATTACCAGGAAATGAGCATTGTATATAAAAGGAATATTTGAAATTCCTTTAAGGCCCCCTTGTTGTAAAAATTGTATGGGGAGTCCCGGAAATACAGGACACTTTCCCCCCGGGAAAAAGGAAAAATTGTATATAGAGAATTTTTTGAAATCCTGAGGCCTCCTGAAAAACATTTTTTTGGGGGAAGTGGGGAAAAATACGGGGACAAAATTTCCCCCAAAAAGAGCATTGAAATTTTGGGAGAATATTGTATCCTGGGGGGCCCCTGTAAACAATTGTAGGGGGGATTTGCGGATCCCGGACAAAAAATTAAACGGGGGGGGGAAAGGAAGAAAATGAAAATTTTTTAAGAAAAATTGTATCCTGAGGCCCCCTTTTGAAAACATTTTTAGGGGGAAGTGCGGAAAACAGCCCAAAATTTCCCCAGGAAAAAAAAGGCATTGTTTTATAGGGGAATTTTTATCCGGGCCCCCCTTTGTAACTTTTGTTTGGGGATTGGGAAATTACGGGGACCCCCAATCCCCAGGAAAAGCATTGAAATAAAGGGGAAATATTTTTTTTCCTGAGGCCCCTGAAACCATTGTATGGGGAGTGCGGTTTTACAGGCCCACAAGATCAGGAAAGAGCATTTTTAAAATGGAATTTTTTTTCCTGAGGCCCCGAAAAATTGAAAGGGGAGTGCGGATACGGGGGACACAATCTCCCAGGAAAAAGGCATTGTTTTTAAAAAGAGAAATTTTGGTATCCTGGGGGCCCCTGTAAAATTGTAAAGGGGGAGTGCGGAAAAAACAGGACAAAACCCCCCCGGGGAAAGGGGGAAATTTTAAAAAAAGAGAAAAATTGTACCCAGGGGGCCCTGTAACATTGTTTTTGGGGAGGGGGGTTTTTCAGGAAAAACAATTCCCCGGAAAGGGAAGAATTTTTTATAGGGGGGAAATATTGTATCCTGGGGCCCCCTGAAAAAACTTTGGGGGGGGGAGTGGGATTTACAGGACAAAAACCCCCGGGGAAAGAGATTTTTAATTAGAAAAAATTTGTACCCTGGGGCCCCTGAAAACATTGTAGGGGGATGGGGGATACGGACCCCAATTTACCAAAAAAAGGGAAAATTGTATATAGAGAATTTTGTATCCTGGGCCCCTGAAACATTGTATGGGGAATTTGCGGATACGGGACAAAATTTGAAAAATTGGGAAAGAGCATTGTTTTATAGAAAAATTTTTTGTATCCTGACCCTCCCTTTTAACATTGTTGGGGATTTGGGGGGTTTTACGGGAAACCACAATGATCAGGAAAGAGCATTGTATATAGGGGAATATTTTTCCGGGGGTTCCCCGGGAAAAACATTGTTGGGGATTTGGGGAAATACGGGGACAAATCTCCCGGGAAAAGAGCATTGAAAAATAGGGGAATATTGTACCCTTTAGGCCCCTTTTAACATTGGGGGGAGGGGGGGGATACGGGGACCCCAATCTCCCGGGAAAAAGGCATTGAAAAATATAGGGGAATATTGTATCCTGAGGCCCCTGAAACTTTTGTATGGGGAGGTGGGGGGTTTTACGGGGACAAAATTATCGGGGAAAAGAGCTTTTGTAATTTTTAGGGGGGAATATTGAAATCCTGAGGGCCCCTGTAACTTTTGGTTTTGGGGGGGGTGCAAATACAGGCCCAAAATTTCCCCCGGGAAAAAGGACCCAATTGTATATAGAAATATTGTACCCTTTAGGCCCCTGAAAACTTTTATGGGGGGGTGCGGAACGGGGACACAATACCCCCGGGAAAGGGGAGCTTTTAAAATTATAGAGAATATTGTATCCGGGCCCCTTTAACATTTTTATGGGGATTGCAAATTAACAGGACAAATTGTTTAAAAGGAAAGGGGCATTGTTTTTAGAGAATATTGAAACCGAGGCCCCTGAAAACATTGTATGGGGGTGGGGATACAGGACCAATCCCCAGGAAAAGAGAAATTGTTTTATAGGGGAATATTGTATCCTAGGCCCCTGTAAATTGTATGGGGAGGGCGGATACAGGACAAAATTTCCCCAGGAAAAGGAGAAATTGTTTTATAGAGAATATTTTTTTCCTGAGGCCCTGTAACATTTTTTTATTTTTGGGGGAGTGGGGAAAAACGGGAAACACAATGATCGGGGAAGGGAAGGCATTGTATATAGGGGAATATTTATCCTGGGGGCCCTTAAAAAATTGTATGGGAAGGTGGGGGTTTTACAGGCCCAAAATTTCCCGGGGGAAAAGAGCATTGTTTTTAAAGAGAATTTTGGGTATCCTGGGGGCCCCCCCCTGAAACATTGTTTTTGGGGATGGGGGAAATTACAGGACCCCAATCCCCCGGGAAAGGGGCCTTTTTTAATATAGAGAATTTGTATCCTGAGGCCCCTGTAACTTTTGTATGGGGGGAGTGCGGTTTCGGGGACAAAAATTGGCCCGGGAAAAAAGCATTGAAATATAGAAAAATTTTTGTATCCTGGGGCCCCCCTTTTAACTTTGGTATGGGGATGGGATAAAAGGAAAACCAATTTCCCAGGAAAAGAGCTTTGTATATAGGGGAATATTGTATCCTGAGGCCCCGAAAAATTTGGGTAGGGGGATTTCAAAACGGGAAAACCCCCAATCTCCCAGGAAAGGGCTTTGGGTTTTAAAGAGAAAATTTTGTACCCTTTGAGGCCTGTAACCTTGTTTTTGGGGGTGCGGTTTACAGGACAAATAACCCCCAGGAAAGGCTTTGGGAAATATAGAGAAAAAATTGAAACCTGGGGCCCCCCTTGTAAAAATTTTGTGGTAGTGCGGAAACAGGACAAAATTGATCAGGAAAGAGCTTTGTTTGATGAAAATTTATTGAAAAACCCCCTGGGGGCCCTCGAACTTTGGGGGGGGGTGGGAGTCCCCGGGAATTACAGGCCCACAATTTTAAGGACCAAAAGGAAAAGGCATTTGTATTTAGAGAATATTGGAAACCTGGCCCCCTGAACTATTGTATGGGGGAGTGCGGAAACAGGACACAATCCCCGGAAAGAGCATTGTTTTAAAAGAGAATATTGTTTTCCTGAGGCCCCTGTAACTTTGTATGGGGAAAGGTGGGGGAATAAGGGCCCAACCAATTTTCCCCAGGGGGGAAGAGCTTTGGGTATATGGGGAAAATTATTGTATCCTGGGGGCCCTTTAACATTGAAAGGGGGGAGTGGGGAATACAGGACACAATGTTTAAGGAAAAAGAGCTTTTGTTTTTATAGAGAAATATTGTACCCGGGAGGTCGCTTTTTAAAACTTTGTTTTGGGAGTGGGATTACAGGAAACAAGATCGGGGAAAGAGCATTTTTTTTTTATAGAAAATATTGTACCCTTGAGGCCCCTGTAACTTTTGTATGGGGGAGTGGGGAAATACAGGACACAACCCTCCCGGGGAAAGAGAAATTGTATATAGAAAATTTTTGTATCCTGAGGCCCCCTTTGTAAAAATTTGTATGGGGAGTGGGGGTAAGGCCCAAAATTTCCCCCCGGGAAAAGACATTGAAATATAAGAAAAATTTGTACCCTTTGGGGGGCCCCTGTAAACATTTTATGGGGAAGTGCGGATACAGGGACAAGTTTTTCCCCCGGGAAAAGAGCATTGAAAATTTTAGAGAATATTTTTATCCTGAGGCCCCTTTTTAACCATTTTAGGGGGGAGTGGGGATACGGGTACAAAATTTCCCCGGGAAAAGGCATTGTAATGAGAATATTGTATCCTGGGGCCCCCGTAAAAAATTGTATGGGGGAGTGCGGATACAGGACACAAAAGGGACCGGGAAAAAGAGCATTGTTTTTATAGGAATTTTTGTATCCTGAGGGCCCCTGTAACATTGTATGGGGAGTGGGGATACCGGCCCACAATCCCCCAAAAAAAGAGCTTTGTTTTATAGGGGGAATATTTTTTCCGAGGCCCCTTTAAACATTGAAATGGGGAGTGGGGGAAATCCCGGGAAAACCTTGCCCAGGGAAAAAAACATTGTAATTTTGGGGGAATATTGTTTTTCCTGGGGGCCCCCCCTTGGTAATTTTGGGGGAATGGGGGGAGTGGGGAAAATACAGGAAACAATCCCCAGGAAAGAGCATTGTATATAGAAAAATTTTGTATCCTGGGGCCCCCTTTTGTAAATTGTTTGGGGAGTTGCCGGGAATACGGGAACACAAGGGGCCGGGAAAAAGGATGCATTTTTAAAATAAGAAAGAATTGTTTTCCCGAGGCCCCTTTTAACATTTTTATGGGGAGGGGTGGGGGGATACAGGACCCCCCAATTTCCCCGGAAAGGCATTGTATATAGAAAAAAATTTGTATCCTAGGCCCCATTAAAAAATTGTAGGGGGAAAGTGCGGAAAACGGGCCCACAATCCCCAAAAAAGGGAACTTTTTTTTTGTATATAGAAAAAATTGACCCCCTAGGCCCCTGTAACATTTTTAAGGGGGAGTGGGGGAAATACCGGACAAAACCCCCCCAAAGGGAAAAAAGCATTTTTATATAGAAATATTGAAATCCTAAAAGGCCCCTTTTTAAAAAAAAATTTTGTTTTTTTTTGGGGATGGGGAAAATACGGGACAAAAATTCCCCCAAGAAAAAAGCATTGTAATAAGAATATTTTTATCCTGAGGCCCCCTTTTAAACATTGTAGGGGGAGTGCGGATACAGACACAATCCCCGGGAAAAAGGGGGTTTTGTAAAATAGAAAAGAATTTGAAATCCTGACCCCCCTTTTAAAAATTGTTTTTTGGGATGGGAAAAAACGGGACAAAATTTCCCGGGGGAAAGGGGCATTGTATATGGGGAGAATTTTGGGTATCCTGAGGCCTTTTAAAAACTTTGGGAAGGGGGGATTTGGGGGGATACAGGCCCACAATCCCCCGGGAAAAGGGGCATTGTAAAATAGAGAATATTTATCCTGAGGCCCCTTGTAACATTGTATGGGGGGGTTGGGGGGGAAACGGACAAAATTTTCCCCCGGGGAAAGGGCCCAATTTGTTTTTAGAGAATTTTTGTATCCTGGGGGCCTTTTGTAACTTTTGTAGGGGGATTTTGCGGTTTACAACACAATCCCCCAGGAAAGAGCTTTGATATAGAAAATATTAATTTTCCTTTAGGCCCCTGTAACATTGTATGGGGGAGTGGGGATCCCAGGAAACCCCAATCTCCCGGGAAGAGGGAAGGAATTTGTTTTTATAGAGAATATTTTGAAACCCTTTGGGGTCCCTGTAACATTGTAGGGGGAGTGGGGGAAATACAGGACAAAAAACCCCCCAGGAAAGAGCATTGTATATAAAAAAAAAAAATATTAACCCCTGGGGTTCCTGTAACATTGTTTTGGGGGGTGGGGATCCCGGGGACAAAAATCCCCCCGGGAAAAAGGGGCATTGTATATAAGAAATTTATCCTGGGCCCGGGTAACATTGTAATGGGGAAGTGCGGAAAACAGGCCCCAATCTCCCGGGGAAAGAGCATTGTATATAGAGAATTTTTGGTTTTCCTGACCCCCCTTTTGTAACATTGTTTTGGGGAGTGCGGATAGGGGGAACCCAAAAACCCAGGAAAAAGCATTGTAATTTTTAGAAATTTTTGTATCCTGGGGCCCCCTTTAACATTAAATGGGGGAGTGGGGAATACGGCCCAAAATTTGCCGGGAAAGAGCATTGTTTTGAAAAAGAGAATATTGAACCCTTGAGGCCCCTTTTGAAAACTTTTGTATGGGGAGTGGGGAAATAAAAGGACACAATGACCGGGGAAAGGATTTTTATTTTGGGGAATATTTTTACCCTTGGGGCCCCCTTTGGAAACCCTTTGGGTATGGGGGAAAGTGCGGATAAAAGGGCCCACAATTCCCGGGGAAAGAAAACATTGTATATAGAAAAATATTGTTTTCCTTTGGGGCCCCTGTAATTTTTGTATGGGGGGGTGCGGATTACAGGCCAAAAATCCCCCGGGGAAAAGAGAAATTGAAATATAGAAAATTTTTGTATTTTTTGAGGGCCCCTGTAAACATTTTTATGGGGGAGTGGGGTTTAACGGGGACACAATGATCGGGAAAAGAACTTTGTATATAGAGAATATTGTATCCTGAGGCCCCTTTTTAACATTTTTAAGGGAAATTGGGATACAGGACACAATCTCCCAGGAAGACCATTTTTTATATAGAAATTTATTGTATCCTTGGCCCCCTGTAACATTTTTATGGGGAGTGGGATTACGGGGACACTAGACCAGGAAAGGGGCTTTGGGTTTTAAAAAGAGAATATTTTTTCCTGAGGCCCCCTTGTAACATTGTATGGGGGAGTGCGGTAAAAGGAAAACAATCTCCAGGAAAAAAAAACATTGTAAAATTGAGAATATTGTATCCTGAGGGCCCTGTAACATTTTTATGGGGGGGTTGGGGAAAATACGGGGAAAAAATTTTCCCGGGAAAGAGCATTGTAAATAGAAAATTATTGTATCCTACGGGCCCCTTTTGTAACATTTTTAGGGGAGGGGCGGATACAGGACCCCAATGACCAGGAAAGAGCTTTGTTTTATAGAAAATTTATTGAAATCCTGCCCCCCCTTTAATTGTTTTGGGGATTTGCGGATACGGGAAAACAATGACCGGGGGAAAAGAGCTTTTGGATATAGGAATATTTTATCCTGGGGCCCCTGTAACATTGTTTTTCGGGGGGGTGGGGAAATTACAGGACACAATCCCCCGGAAAACATTGTATAAAGAGAATTTTGTATCCTGAGGGCCCCTAAAAAATTTTTAGGGGGTGAGTCCCGGTTACGGGGGACAAAATTTCCCGGGGGAAAGGCTTTGGGTTTTTAAAAGAGAATATTGAAATTTTGGGGCCCCCCTTAAAAACATTTTTATGGGGAGTGCGGTTTACGGGGACACAATTTCCAGGAAAGAGCATTTTTAATATAAGAAAAATTTACCCTGAGGCCCTGAAACCCATTGTGGGGGAAGGGGCAAATACAGGACACAATTTCCCAGGAAAAGCATTGTTTTTTATAGAAAAATATTGAAACCCTTTGGGGCCCCCGTAAAAAAATTGGGTATGGGGATTGCGGAAAAGGACAAAAAACCCCCAGGAAAGAGCTTTGAAATATAGAAAATTTTTGGAACCCTTGGGGGCCCCCTGTAACATTGTAGGGGGGAAAGTGGGGGAAAAACAGGACACAATCCCCAGGAAAGAGCATTGTTTATTAAGGAAGAATATTGTTTTTCCTGAGGCCCTGAAAACATTGAAATGGGGGGGGTGCGGATACGGGAAACCAATGATCGGAAAGAGCTTTGATATAGAAAATTATTTGTATCCTGGGGTGGTTGAAACATTGTAGGGGGAAAGTGGGGAACCCCTTCAGGGGGGGGGGGGAAAAAAAAACAATTTTCCCTTTTAAAAGAGCATTGTATTTTTTAGAAAATATTTTTATCCTGAGGTCCCCTGAAAACATTTTTGGGGGAGTGGGGAAATAAGGACACAATTCAGGAAAGGGGCTTTTGAAAAAGGGAAATATTGAAACCTGAGGCCCCTGTAACATTTTTATGGGGATTTGGGGAAATACGGCCCAAAATTTCCCCCAAAAAGGGGAGCTTTTATTATAAAGAAAATTTTTGTATCCGGGGCCCCTGAAAACATTTTTTAGGGGGGGATTTGGGGGAAATACGGGACACAATGTTTCAGGAAAGAGCATTGTATATAGGAATATTGTATCCTGAGGCCCTTGTAACATTGTATGGGGGAGTGGGATACAGGCCCACAATTAAAAAAGGGATAGGGGGCATTGTTTTTTAGAGAATTTTGTATCCTGGGGGCCCCCTGAACATTTTTAGGGGGAGTGCGTAAAAGGACACAATGATCGGGAAAAAGAGCATTTTTTTTTAAAAAGAGAATATTTTTTCCCTGGGGGCCCTTAACATTGTAGGGGGGGAGTGGGGAAATACAGGACACAATCCCCCGGAAAGAAGCATTGAAATATAGGGGAATATTGTACCTGGGGCCCCTTTGAAAAATTGTATGGGGGAGTGGGGGTTTAAGGACAAAATTTCCCCCGGGGAAAGAGCAATTGTTATAGGGGGAAAAATTGTATCCTGAGGCCCCCTTTTGTAACATTGTGGGGGGAGTGCGGGTACGGGACAAAATGATCAGGAAAGAAAATTGTATTTTTAGAAAAATTATTTTTTCCTGGGGCCCCTTGAAACTTGTATGGGGAGTGCGGTTTCAGGCCCACAATTCCCGGGAAAGAGCATTGATATAGAGAAAAATTGTATCCCTGACCCCTGTAACATTTGTATGGGGAGTGCAAAATACGGGAACCAATAAAGGGAAAAAAAGACCCATTGTTTAAAGAGAATTTTTGGATCCTGAGGTCCCTGTAACATTTTTTTTGGGGGAGTGCGGGAAAACAGGACCCCAATGATCAGGAAAGAGCATTTATATAAAAGGAATATTGTATCCTTAAGGCCCCTTTTTAAAAAGGGTATGGGGGAGTGCGGATACGGACACAAATGATCGGGGAAAAGGAGCTTTGTATATAGAGAATATTTTTTTTCCCTAAGGCCCCCTGTAACTTTTTTTATGGGGGGAGTGGGGGTTTTACGGGGACACAATCCCCGGGGAAAGAGTTTTTGTATATAGAGAAATTTTGTATCCGGGGGCCCTTTTAACTTGTAGGGGGGGTGGGGAAAAGGGGCAAAAATCCCCCAGGGGGGAAAGAGCATTGAAATATAGAAAAATTTGTATCCTGGGGCCCCTTTTTAAACATTGTAGGGGGAAAAGTGCGGATACGGGGACACAATTTTCGGGGAAAGAGCATTGTATAAGAGAATTTGTTCCTGGGCCGTAACATTGTTGGGGATCGGTACGGGACAAAATAAGGAAAAAGGTTTTGTATATGAGAATTTTTTCCCTGAGGCCCTGAAAACATTGTAGGGGGAGTGCGGTCAGGACAAAAACCCCAGGAAAAGAGCTTTTATTAATGGAATATTTACCCTGAGGCCCCTTAACATTGTAGGGGGAGTGCGGATACAGGAACCCAAAATTCGGAAAAGAGCATTTTTAAGAAATATTGTACCTGAGCCCCGTAACATTGTATGGGGAGTGGGGAAATACAGGAAACAATTCGGAAAGACTTTGGGTATATAGAGTTTGTACCCTGAGGCCCCGAAAACTTTTTTTGGGGAGGGGGGTACAGGGACACAAGATCAGGAAGAGCATTGTTTATAGGAATTTTGTATCCTGAGGCCCTGAACATTGTATGGGGAGTGGGGATAAGGACACAATTCCCGGGAAAGGACATTTTTAAAAGGGGAAATATTTATCCTGAGGCCCCGAAAACATTGTATGGGGAGTGCGGATAAGGACACAATTCAGGAAAGGCTTGTATTGAGAATTTTGTCCCCTGAGGCCCCTGTAACTTTTAAAGGGTGTGGGGGGATAAGGACACAATTCGGGAAAGACATTTTTATATAGAAAAAAATTTGTACCCTGAGGCCCCTTTGTAAAATTGTAGGGGGGATTTCGGATCGGAAACAATCCCAGGAAAGAGCATTGTTTTAGGGAATATTGTTCCTTAAGGCCCCTGTAAAATTGTATGGGGAGTGGGTTAAGGTTCAATGTCAGGAAAGAGCTTGTATATAGAGAATATTGTATTGAGGCCCGTTAACATTGTAGGGAGTGCGGAACAGGACACAACCCCAGGAAAGAGCTTGTTAAAAGGAATATTTTCCCTTTGGGTTTTGTAAAATTGTATGGGGGAGGGGATACGGGCACAATACGGGAAAGAGCTTTTGTTATAGAAAATTATGTATCCTGAGGCCCTGTAACATTTATGGGGAGGGTGCGGATAAAGGACACAATTCCCGGGAAAAGAGCATTGTATATAGAGAATTTGTACCCTGAGGCCCGTAACATTGAGGGGGAGTGGGGATAAGGACACAATTCAGGAAAGAGCATTTTTATATAGAGAATATTGTATCCTAGGCCCTGTAACATTTTATGGGGAGTGCGGAAAAGGGACAAAATTTCGGGGAAAGAGCATTGTATATAGGAATTTTTTCCCCTGAGCCCGTAAATTTTATGGGGAGTGGGGGATACAGGAACAATTTCCCCCAGGAAAGAGCATTGTATAGAAAATTTTTTATCCTGAGGCCCCTGACATTGTATGGGGAGTGCGGAAACAGGACACAACCCCCCCGGAAAAAATTTGTTATAGGGGAATATTGTATCCTGAGGCCCCCCTGAACATTGTAGGGGGGAGTGGGGATACAGGACACAATGACAGGAAAGAGCTTGATTTAGAGTAAAATTCCTGAGGGTCCCTGTAAATTTGTATGGGGAGTGCGGTACAGGCCCAATTCGGAAAGAGATTGTTATGAGAAATAGGGTATCCTGAGGCCCCTGTAAATTGTAGGGGGAAAGGGGGCGGATAAGGCCCCAATCCCAGGAAAAGCATTGAAATATAAGAATATTGTACCCTGAGGCCC
>JAODAL010053217.1:0-25445 GCA_025379985.1 Phyllomedusa bahiana | reverse complement strand
GAATGATACAAATAAACACATGGGGCCTATGAAACACATTTTTAATATCGCACCGCTCTTTAAAATCTAGTTGTCACACTCATTACATAAGTTTATGTAAAATATAAAATTAGATTTTGTTTCATTAGAATAGGGACTGAAATACAGAAACTCAAATATTGTCTTTATGATACAAGTTAGCTATTGTGAGCATGCATAAATATAAAATGTGGCCTGTTCTTAATCACCATTGGTATTAATTACAAGAATAATTTGCTCAACGTATCAACAGGGATTATATCTCCTTTATATTTCTGGAAATGTTTCAGAAAAACTGGGCTGGAGTTAATGAAGGATTATTGAAAGCTTTCTGCCTTATACACTTGCATCGTTAATACTGAAAGAGCTTGCGTGTAAAGGTGTGTAATAGGATGTAAATTATATAATGTGTCTTATTAGATGTGATTCAGAAATATGTGTCTTGATACATATATAGATACATAGATTGTATCCAGTCTTTATATATATACTTGAAAACGGCTCTGTGAGTGGGCCGAAACGTCGGTTTGAACATGTTGGAATAAACTTCACTACATTTTTTACCATTACCAAGTGAGTGCTGCAAGTTTGTCTCTTTGGATATTGACTAGTGAGGTCGTTTGGTCTTTTTCTCGCGTGCACCCCGCATCTTTTTCATATTTGGAAGTGCTGCTTTTTTCTCTTTTTTTATATATATATATATAGTATATAGTATATATATATATATATATATATATATATATATATATATATATATATATATATATATATATATATATATTGTGAGCTTGCACAGCTCTGGGATCACATCACAAGTCCTTCAGGCATGAGACAGAGGCAGATATCTGGTACAAACGGTTTCTTGCTTCCGTGTGTTTATTGCACCAACAGGACAAAAACGGATGGCAATACATGCACAGCAAACATATAAACATAAACAAAACTCCTGCTCATCAGAGCGCTTACTAAACATAGGTGTAGTTCCCTCACTAGCACCTTGGGGTGACGGTGTAGCAGACACTGGCTTCCAGCAGTGTGAACGTCTCCAGCCCAGAAGGTAGACTGGAGATACAGCCCGCCCAGTCAGCTTACCTGCTGACCTTATATACCGCCGGGAAATCCCGGAGTGGAGCCATGGGGAGTAAGCACCCACCCTGCTCTATGCTTACTCCCAATGAAAGGCTGACCCGGGAATGGCTGGTAGCCATACTAACAGACAACTTAAATGTATGTCGACAGTCTGTACTGCCGACACCTATTTAACAATGGCCTTTCACTCCACCAAGGCTCCTTACCACAGTAGTTCAAAGCTGACTCTCCCCCCACCATACTGATCAGAGTCGATGTCATACAATTCTTCTCAAGCACTTATACCATCCCATGTATGGATGATCAGATAATTCTGAAGTCTCTGGTAACGCTGACTATACAACTTAGACATAAGGGATACTATGTTTGGGCATCCTGAGCGTTAAGGGAAACAGCTCTGACTAGGATAAAAAGGCTTGTGCCATTGAGAGCTAGCTTCGGCATGGCATTGCGCCCAGCACCCCCCTTTCTGTGTCATCGGACGAATTGGGGGTACATTTGGTACCGAGGGGCTCCCCTTTTCACCTTGTACGAACTATGCATCGATAACATCTGTAACTGCAGCTGAGTATCATTCTATTTCTATTTATGTAATAAACCTTTCATATTTTATATATTCTACCTGATTGTAATTAATTTCTTGACCGCCAATCAATCACCCGCTTACAAGGTGCAAGTCAGGCAGTAACCATGGTCAGCCTCTGATAAGTAATCTGCTTTATTACACTACAGAGTAACGTTAACTTATATTCCCGTAGGGGTATTGAGGAATAAAGTCACTAGAGGAGGGGATTTCATGTAACACAATAACAGAGTGGTTTCACAGGAGAACTCTCAAATGGAATACTTATAAGACAGTGATTTTATCCCAAACCCTTCTTTTTTCAGTATAAAGAATAAAAGCATGCCAAGTCTGTGTTACAACCATAACAGATTGATAAGGGTCACACCTATACAGGATGTCAGCAGCTGTACCCTACTTGCACCCAATTGCTACTCTCTCACTCAACTGCCTCCTCATGACTCTTCCCCTTTTACTATACCTTAACATTCAAACAGTTGTCAACTTAGCCTAGAAACTGATTAGTGTTTCTTGAATGGGGCCCTCTATGCTTTGACACAAGTTCAACCTAAATCTTTTCTCTTACACTATCCCTAGAGTTGTTTAATGGTTTTTAAGGGGTCAACTTACAGGTTCACCAATATTTTTGCTATGGTCTAACTTCCAGTCCAATATCCTGCCCAACATTCCTTCCAGTTACTTTATCACAGTCCCAATGTTATGGTTACTGGAAGTGATGTTGAACGCTGCATCTGACATCACTTTTGATTACCATAACATTGGACCATTGTAAAAGATAGTGATGTTGTATGAGATGTCCGACATCACTTCTAGTTACTATAACAGTAAGCCTATGGTGAAGAAACCAGAAGTAATGTGGGATGGGATGTAGGACCAGTAGTTAGGCCACTACAGGAGCATTGTATCACCAGACCAGTAAGTTAACCCCATAAAACTCCTTTGACCCCTTGAACCTGACCTGAATCCTGAGCACAACACTATTTCTGATAAATGCACTAAAGTGCCCATTTATATGGGACAAAAGAAGTGCAATAAATAACAAGCAAAGCAAAGTCTCCCACTCACTCCTTTATACTACTTGTCCTTTAATTTCATAAGCTGCATATATGCATGTAAAACAGAAAATTTTGCCAAAATGTTCATACCTTAATATCACCATAAGATAATTCTCTACAATGCCCACACAATACAGCCATCAAATACTGTTATATGACCAATGCTTAAATAATTTAAACATTACTGCCATATAGTGCGCATAAATAGCTAAATATGTTCTATAATGCATTAAGGATGCAACCAACTTTGCTTTGTTTAGGAGATAGAGGAGATTCTATCTACTACTTGTGCATGCAAATTTCCCTAGAGTTATCAACCACCTCTCTCTTCTCTCATTGTTCCAGATGACCTGTCCAACCATGGTGAGTCACTCCTTGCTGTGTTATCTCCAGCACATGAGCTTGTTTACCTAAGTTACTGACAAGCTTTAACCTTCAAGATCCCTGAAGCCTTGTGCACTACAGTTCACAAACCTCCAGCACTCATGCCACTGCAACAGAATCCTCTGCTGTAGAACTGCTGTAGAACTGCCCACACCACATTTCAAAGGATGTAACTTTATTTTTGATATGTTTTGGGAATTGAGGATTTTTCATGGTCACATCCTGGAACTTGGCACGTTCCCTTTGTTAAAACCCAAAAAATACATGATGAATTTTAAATGTCAGGGCATTGCTAAGGATGTATAGCGCAGTAAGGAGCCAACCCCACTCCTGCGGCTATTAATTACAACTGGCATCTGCCAGTGCAGATCAGAGAAAATTCGATCCTGGGTGTTAACCATTAGATGCTGCAGTCAGTGAGACAAGCATCTGAGCTGTTAGAAAGTGGTGGGGGCCCTTTCCACTACCGATACCCCTCGGTATAGGTGGAAATGCACCTATAAAACATTTATGGCTTGCTGTCAATAGCCATATAATATGAAAAAGAAAAATCCTTACTATAGATTGTGTAAGTATATAAAGGGATTTGAAGTTCCATATTTTTAAAAGTTTTTTTTTGAGATGACAGATTAGATTATGCTTCTCCTTTTGAATATTCAACACATTCTTTTTAAATTCGTTTTCTTCCTAATTTTCAAGTAACAGGGAATTTAAATTTTTTCAAATGGTTTACCTAAAACTAAGATCTTTTCCCATTGTCCTTTATTCAAACGAACCTAGTTGATATTTGCCACCATTTACATATTGTTATATATATATATACTCACAACAGTTAAGCTGACATTGTTAACAAATCTCCGATTTCATAGTGTGAATTATTCAAATATTATGGGGGGAAAACGGATGCAAATAACAGCAGAATATCTCATACATTGCACTAAGAATATCATGTATATGGAAATCATCTTGTCTCCTGTCTCAAATATTGTGACAAAGTCTCTGGATGACAAGAAAGACAGTAATCTAAAGTTACTTTTTAAAGTCCTTTAAAGTCTAATTGCCCTGGAAAAGAAGGTCACAGTCTGCAAGTATTCTCTCCAGCACCAGCCTAGTGCTGGTGGGGGTGCAGAAGTACAAAAACTAAAATTACAGATACATTTGAATATTTTGGATAGCATGGACATTAGCCAAGGACCACTTATTCTTAGGAATTTCAGCATATTCATAAGCTCTCAAATGAGGCAGTTGGAAGAATTTAAAAAGGTTTTCTTCACTAAAAAGATTAGCTTTCAACATGTAGTGTATGATAAACAAAGCCTTTTTGTAAATACATTAGTCATTTGATATTGCCTTGGATAGGAGGTAAGAGAGATTTTATCTGCTCTGAGTGCACACACATTTCTCTGGTTATCATTTTGCTCTCCCTTCCAGATAAGACAGAGAGCAGGGAGTTACATCACCATGGAAGAAGCAGAGATTTTTATCTCTAAGGCTATGTTCACACGGCAAAATTGCAGGGCGGGGGGAGGGCGTCAGCTCGCCGGCCCCATAGACGTTCATTGCTAGCGCCGCGGATTCGCTGCTAGTAATTGACATGTCACTTATCTCCCCCCGCGGCATATTGTGCGAGCAGGGAGAGGAGGAGTAATCCATAGTTCTCTATGAGCACTGTGGATTACCGTAATGACTGGGACGTATATCGCCCCGTATTGAGCGCAGTACAGCGCGAAATACGGGCCAAAATACGTCCCAATTTAAGTCTGTGAACATAGCTTAACAAGAACTTTTATTTACAGATAAGCAATTGTTTTCACTCCTCTAAGAACTTTTAGTTTTGTTTACAAACATTAAATCTCCTGCACTTTTGCATTAGCGCAGCTAGTTATAGAGAAGCGAAATATACTATACACTGCTATAGAACCACCGACATCCTGACCAGGCAGCATGAGTCTGAAACTTCCGGTGACTCTGTGAAACTGCATTGTATGAGGAATAATAACGCTACAGGATAGAAAGTGAAGAGTGTTTGGTAGGGTATTTTGTGGTGTATACTGAGGGGAGGATTATGGGGTCTTATACCCCCTCTTGTACCCAAACATCTCCTCACTGCTTCCCTGGCTCTGGCCATGACTGAGCTACAGCAGCTCTCCTTCTCTGGTTTCTATATATTTAGAAAGACTAAATGTAATTATCTCTGCCATCTGTTGGTATAAAAGGAACTTTGTATGGGTTTATTATATACAGACAGCAGTTGAGAGGGAAGTGGAGGAGAGCTTAAAGGGGTTGAGACCATTCTCCTCATTCACTTCTATGGGAGCTTCCAAAGACAGCCGAGTGTGTGCTGCAAGCACCGACCTCCTCATTCACATGCACGGTCAGCTCACAGCTAGCTGCAAGCACCCAGTGAGGGTTTTTTTCTTTGTGGCACAACCACTTTAAAGCTCCATGGTCATTGATGGCTGGAAATCAAAGAGCATGTCCACAGTTACACTAGTAGGGTACAGAGAGTAATGTTAGTGATACTTTTGGAGGATGTCTTCTAAAAAGATGTACAGCAGAGAAGTACATGGGTGTGTATGCACGTTACAGTACATATATGTTTGTAAATATATAGGTGGATGTCTGTGTATCACAGTGTATAGATGTGTATGAATGTATGTATAAATGTTACGGTTCCGGACGCGGAAGTGGATCCACTGGACCACCGCAAGCGATGGTGTAAGCCACGCCAGGGAACGGAATCTAAGTAGGTCCCGGTAATTCACCAGAGCCCGCCGCAAAGGGGGAGGGCCTTGCTTTGGGGGGAGCTACCAGGTCGTTCCCGTGTTTTTGACTTGTTGCGGGGGCCCCGAAGTATAGCGGGGTTGCAAAATCGTCAGGCAGGCCGTAGTGGGGGTCAGGCAGGAGGTCGGGCAGCAGTTTATGGTTCGTGGTGGGAGGACGGGGCAGGGGGGTCAGGGCAGGCGGCAGGATACGTTTTTCAATAAAAACGGAAGCAAGGGAAAAACGGAAAAAGGGTAAAACGGGAAACGGGGGAAAATTTAAAAACGCTTTCACAAAGGAAAGGCACTAAAGACCCGGGCCCAGGGGGGCCGGGGGGAAGCGCCCAGGGGAAATAAAAGGCAGTCCCCCGGAAATTTTCCCCAATTTAAAGGGGCCCACTCCCCCTTTTTTTCCCTCACAGAGCCGGCGCCCCCGCCGCCGGGGACAGCAGGAGACTGCGAGGGACAGGAGCGGGGCCCGGGTTTAAGTGGTGACAGGGGGGGGGGCGAGGCGCCCCGCCCCCCGGGGGCGCCGGAGGGCAACATTCCCCCCCCCCCCTTACCCTTCCCCTTTCCGGGTTTTTGGGTTTTTTCCTGCAGCAACCACGGCCCAAGTTGTTGCCCTGGGTTTCCCACGATCTCTCCTCAGGCCCAAAAACCCCTTCGGGTCAAATCAGGAATTTTACCCCCCCTTCCCCATTGATGGTCTTAAATTTGGGATATCTTTTACAGTGAAGATTTTGGGGGCCCCCGTTTCAAAAGGGAGGCTTGTCCTCGGGGAAAAAAAACGATTCGGGACCACGGGCTTCAAAAAGGAACGTGGAAGGAGTTTGGGAATACGCATTGTGGGGGGGGAAGCCGGAGTTTGTAGGCACCGGTTGTGGGGGGCGGGGAAAATTTCAAAGGGGTCCCAAACGTGGGGGGGCCCCCAAATTTGAACAGGGTTCTTCAGCCGGATTTATCTGGCCGATAGCCAGCCTTTGTGCCAGGCGAAAAAAACGGGGAAGGGTTTCTTTCTTTCCCGCTTGGACCTTCTTCGTGCGGATGCTTTGCTGAGGGGCGGCGCGTCGGGTTTAAAAATTGGACCCCAAAAACTTGGGAAAAAGATTGCCCCGCTCCCGGGCCCAAAAATTCATGATGGGGGCCCAATGGTAAGGAGGACGGGGAGGGCCTGGCCATGACGATAAAAATTTGGGGGGGGGAAACCATGGGATTCCGACCCCCGGGGGTTTTAAAAAAGGAAAACTCCGCCCAAAAAAAGGCAAGGGGCCCCCCATTCTCCCTGCCCGACCGAAAAAAAATTTGTCGAAAATTCCCCCCCCCAAAATTCGATTGTTTCCTCCCCACGGGGCCCGTTCGTCTGCGGGTGGTAGGCGAAGAGAAATCGAGGTTCCCTTTGCAACCGGAAGCAGGGGCCCCGCCAAAAAACCTGGACAAAAATTGGGAAAACCCCCCGTTTCCGAGCCAATGTGCTCAGAAGTCCGTTTTGGGGGAAGATTTTGGAAAAAAAAACGGTTGGGGCCAAAAAACTGGGGGGCAGGGGGCCCCCCTTTGGCAACGGAATAAATTCCCATTTTGGGAAAAAAACGGTCCCGCGACCACCCAAGGGACCGTGTTCCCCAAAAGGGGGGAGAAGATCCGTAAACAAAATTTCCATTGGGCCAAATAAAGCCCAAAGGGGGCCCTTGGGGAGGGGCAGCGATGGGAAAACCCCGGGGGTTTTGTGGGGGGGGGAGCCCTTGATCGGCCAAGTAACGCGGGGACTTCACAAAATCCTTGATTTTTCCCTACAAGCTCGGGGCCACCAGTAAAAACCCGAGAAAAAAAAAGGAAGGATTTGTTTTGTCCTGGGTGACCAGCCACAAGAAAAACAGTGTCCCCATTTTAAAAAATTCTCCTGGGGAGCGCAGGCGGACAAAATTTTCCCCGGGGGGGAACCTTTCACAGATCTACTGGAGCCCCCGGGGATCGGGCGTTCGGGGGAAATTTTATATTTTGGGGCGTCCCCTCCTTTAAACCCAACACTTTTTTTCGGAGCGGGGGAGGCGCTTTGGCCCTGACTTTTCTTCTCTGCTGGCCGAAAATGTATCTGGAAATTTAAAGGCGCAAAGGAAGAACGGGGGACCACCGGGCCCTTGACGGGGGTTGGCGTTGGGCCGATTGAAGGTATTGGGAAGATTTTTTTTTGGTTTGGAAAGAAAATGGTAAATGGGGGTAGCACCCTCCAAAAGGGGATAACGCCCTCCTCGGGGGGCAAGTTTTGATAGCCAGCAACTCCCGGTCTCCGATGGTTTTAATTTTCCCTCCCCCAAAAGGGGAGAAAGTTTTTGGAAAAGAAAGCACTTTGAACATCTTGCCTTTAGATCCCTTCTGCCCTAAGAATTTCGCCAGCCCCGACCGAGGAGGGGTTCCCTTTTCCCCGAAAGAATGGTTTCTCGGGAAACCGGTTGGTCAGGACGGGGCCCCGGGGCGTGGCTGCCTTTGGGTTTAGCAAACGCCTTTTTTTTCCTCTGGGGGCCCCCCGCCTAGGTTTTTGGGGTTCTTCTTGGTAAGTTCCCCAAAGATAGGGGCCCCAAGGTTTGAATAAGCAGGATAAACTTGGGCCCGGGAGTAATTTTGAGAAAACCCAGGGGCGCTGTAAAAGCTGAAAGGGCCCCCGGCCGGGGCCACGCAAGGCAGCCGGCCGTTTTGGGAGGATCCATCTGTAACCCCCCGGTCCGAGATGACGTAACCAAGGAAAGGGGGGTGGGGTTGGGGGGAAAAGGAAAATTTCCCAAAATTTGCGTAAGGGTTTGGGTTTGGGACTTTAAACCCCATCCAAAAAACCCCCGGCCCAAAAAATGAGGGGGCGATGAGCCCCCACAAACGGCAGGGGAAAAAACCAAAGGCGTCTAGGTAGACCACGACACCCCGTGTAAAGGGGATTCCCCCCGGGAAAAATTTTTGTTTACCCAAAATTTCCCGGAAACTGCTGGGGCGTTTCAAAGACCCGGGGGAAGGGGGTGGGTAATATTTAAAGGGGTCCATCCCGGGGGTTTTTTTTTAAACAGTTTTTCCCCTCTCCCCCCCTCGAATGGGGGATGAGGTTGTAGGCCCCCCCGCAGGTCAAACTTGGAGAAAATTCTTGCCCCCCCGAAACCGGTTTGGGAAAAGTTCCGGGGAAACAACGGAAAGGGGTTTGCGGGGGTTTTTTTAACCCGGGTCTTTTTAAGGGCCCCCTAGTTTGATACACGGCCCCTTTAAAAAACCATCTTTCTTCTGCACGAAAAAAATTCCGCCCCCCCAGGGGAGGAGGACTTGCTTTTAAAAAACCCTTCTGAGGTTTTTTCCCAAAAGTAGGGCGACATGGCCCCGGGTCTCTGGTTTCCGTTAAATGGGGGAAACCCTGCCCCTAGGGGGACTGGCTCCCCGGGAGGAGATCAATAGGGCAGTCATAGGGGCGATGAGGCGGAAGGGAAACCCCGGCCCGCTTTCCGAGAAACGTCCCCGGGAAACCCGGACCGTAGGGGAACCCCCGGCAGAGCCCCGGGGGCGGTTTGGGGAAAGGGAAAGGAAACGCACCGGGCGAGGGGGCCACCCCGACAAGAGTTTCCGCAGGGTTTGGTCCCCCAGCGCACGAAACCCCGCCCCGGGCATCCAAATTAAAACGTAGGGGGGATGGCGCTTTCAGCCACGGGAAACCCCCAAAAGGATCGCCCGAGGAAAAAAACCCAGGCAATAGTTGGGGAGATCTTTTCCTTTTTGGGGGGCCCCCCTTGGGGGGAGAGTTTTAAACCGGCGGTCCCGTACCGGGGGTTGGGGTCCCCAAAACAGCCTCCCCTTTTACGGAGGAATCCCAAGGGCTTTTTCCAACTAACCAAGGAAGGGTGGAAAAGGGAAAAAAGGGCGGCGTGTTTTTAAAATTTCCGGGAGAAACCCGGGAAACCAGGAAGCCGGGGCCCCGGAATCAAGGCCCCAGTCGTCCCGAACTCCCCCGGGATAGTCAGGCTTGGGGAAAGGGAAGGGGTTCTCACCCAGGGATCCTCCCCCAAAATTAAACCAGGTGCGGGGGTTTCCCCCCCACGTTGGGGGGAAGCGGGGCAGCTCCTCCCCAAAAAGATCCGGATGGCGAGTACAGACATAGCTTTTGTTCCCGGGACGGGTTAAAATTTCCCGTTTAGAAAAAGTGGCTTGTCCACCCGCTGGGTTTTCCCCCTAGATGGTTGAGGAAGTGGCAGAGGGGGTCCCCCTGGAAAAACCGGGGCCAGGCGTGGCAGACGGCGGGGGCGCCCCCAGGTCGCGATCTTGGCGGGGCTCTTTTTTGCCCCTTTTTGCGGGAAACGCACTTTTAATGCGTTTTGGCCCGGGGGATTTTAAATCGGCCCCAGAGAGGATTGGGGAAAATCTCTTGCGGCAAGGGCCCCCTTGATACTGGGTGGAAAAGGCCTTTCTTAAAATTTGGGGCCCCAGGGCGGGGGGTTTATTCCCCGGCAGCTCTGATGCCCAGGGTGCGAAACGTACTGCGTACTCTTCCCACTGAAATTTACCCCTGGGGTTTGGTTCAAAAGTCCCTCCGCAAAAAGAGGCTCAGTTTTTCCTCAAGGGGCATGCGGGTTTTGGCGAGAAGGACTTTGCAGAACCGCAGTCCCAGGTCGCTTCCCCGTCCCTAGGGCGTAGGCCCGGGCCCGGGCCTTCCCGGACAAAAAAGGGGGTTTACCACAAAAGCCAACTTTGGAAAAAGTTTTTGACAAGAAATTTGGTCCCCCTTTTTCCCCAATGTTCATTTGGGGCACTGGGTGAGGAAACCCCCGCAAGCTTGGGAACAAACCCTCAAAATTTTTTCAGGGAGCGACAAACGGGGCTTGGGTCCCAAAAGGAGCCCTTTGGAAACCGCTGGGGCGGGGGGCGGCCAAAGGAAAGGGGGTGGAGGTTGCTGTGGGGGGTGGGGGGGGAAGGGGTTCCCCGCACCCTGGCGGGCAACCCGATCCAGGGTGTTGCCCCTGCTGGGCCCGTTTTTCTGAGACCCGTTGGGGCAACCCCCCGCGAGAGAGGTCCGCCCCACTGGGCAGCGGTTTCCTTGGCGGGATCCATTTTGGCCCGGGTCTTAAAAAGGGTTCGGTTCCGGAAAGCGGAAGTGGAACCACTGGGGCCCCCGCAAGCGATGGTGTAAGCCACGCCAGGGGAAAGGAATTTTAAAATAGGTTTCCCGGGATTCCCCAACCCGAGCCCCCGCAAAGCGGGTTGGGGCCTTTTTTGCGGCGGGGGTCTACCCGGTCGTTACCCTGACGTGACTTTCCTTTCGGTTGGGAGCGAAGTTTGCGTGGTGAAAAAACGTTTAGGCAGGCTCGGGAGCGGGGGCAGGGGGGAGGCAGGGCAGGCTATAGGGGTTTTTTGGGCGGGACAGGGGGGGGCAAGGGGGGTTTTCGTGGTCAATAGACGGGGAAAACAAGGGGGCGGGACAAAAGGAAAATTAAGGAGAGACCCAAAAGGAACGCTTTCACAAAAAATTGGGACTAAAGATTTCCCGGGGGAGGGGCGGAAGCGCCCCCGGGGAAAAAAAGGATTCCAGTGCCCGGCAATTACCCACTTACCCCGCACTTTCCCCTTTTAAAACTCACAAAGCCCGCGCCCCTTAGATCACAGGACTGCGGCCCGGGGGCAGCAGGGAGCTGCGAGGAGACAGGAGGGGCCGGGGAAATGGTGACCCCGGGGGGCGATCGCGCCCCGCCGCCCGACCCCCCGGGGGGGCGGCGGCACCCGTCCCGGTGACCATGGCAGAGCTGCGTGGCGGCTGCCCTGCCCCCCCCAGGAGGGATCGGGCGGGCGCCGGACGCAACAATCAATGTTATAGTATCACAGTTTTTGTGGGTTTAAACATCATATATGTGTGTTCTTATGTTAATTGAAATTCATCATCACAACAAGTGCAACGTTAGTGCTTTTAAAGCTGCAAGGAAGAAAGATGCAGAATACTTCAATGCATGTTTTAACATAGTGGTTTCCTCCCATTGCAGTAATGCTTTCCGGTAGGAACACAGCACCATATGGAATGCATTCAGCTTTGCACTAATCAACTGCATTGTACTTCATTTGAAGCTGAGAGGGTTTGTGCACATCGCAGAATTTTTGGTGTCATGGTCTTTGTGTTCAGTGCAGCAGCATTACTAATTATCAGATCACTGTTCCTTTATGTGCATATTTCCATGTATTTTTTTTTTAGATGTTCATGGCTCTGAACCACCATTCACGGGTACTAAAGCAAAATTCTGCTAACACCATTGTGAAGTGCAAGTACAGAAACAGGAAAACAAGGGCAAATTTTTGGGACCACAAAAGTGCTGTGCTTCATGTAAATGTTATAAAAAAAAGTTATAAAAAATAAAAATTCGGCTCAGACAATGTATGCCTATATGTTTAGGATGGTAGGGGTTGAGAACACTTGTATTATCTTTAATTGACCAAGATATAATACAGATTAATTTATATAATGTTACAGTTTACAATATATAAAGTCACTAATAGGAAAGAACCCACCAAAGACAAGTAGTCACATCTCCATAGGGTATGTGCGTGTATACTAGCTATCTCCATCGACTTTGAACAGAGCAGTAGTAGGTATGTTCGACTACTGCTCTACTTAAGATCCTCGATTAAACTGATTGGTTGGGACCCCAGACCTCCCTGTAGACAGCAGATGAAATGGATATATTGTTGGCACACACACTTAAAAACAAAAATCTGTATTTGGCCAATTAATCTGAGTAGAACCAGACTCATCAGCTTTTCAGTGCATATTGTATAGTGTACTATAAGTAACAATATCCAAGCTAGCAAAATAATTTATTTTTCATGGTAGCAGTGTACTTCTGGTGTTGCCTACTGATGTTAATCCCCAAGACAACATAATTAATGGTCATGTATAGACATAAACTGATTTAACAAATATAAAATACACCCATTTAAATGATTTTACCAGGGTTTAACCCCATACCGGTCCCAGCAATTTTGGTGTGATAAATGGTCTCACAATTACATGTGGGAAAAAAGTATAATAGGTCATCCACCCGTGATTCTGCGACTTCTCACACTTAAAAAGGATGAGAGAGGCCTGAAATTGGACATCTAGATAGGTAGGGAGGGGTGCGCTCAACTATGAGAAACAAAAAATAGAAACAAATCCCGAAAATGACCAATGTACTGATTTAGATAAGAATTATATATGCAAATAATGGTGGAACACAAGTATTTGATTCACCTACAAACAAGCAAGATTTTCAGGCACTCACAGACCTGTAACTTCCATCTTTAAGAGCTTCTCTGTCCCCACTCAATACCTGTAGTAATGGCACCTGTTCAGAACTTTGTTTATCCATATAAAAGAGACACCTGTCCACACCCTCAAACATGTACACATCCCCAACTCCACTATGTGGGAAGAAACAATAGAGCTGTCTAAGGACACCATAAACAAAATTGTAGCCGCTGTCACTAGGCTGGGACAACTGACATCAGCA
Source organism: Phyllomedusa bahiana (assembly GCA_025379985.1). Classification (NCBI taxonomy): domain Eukaryota; kingdom Metazoa; phylum Chordata; class Amphibia; order Anura; family Hylidae; genus Phyllomedusa; species Phyllomedusa bahiana. The sequence continues at coordinate 12,061 of JAODAL010053217.1, read as the reverse complement.
ATAGGGTAATCATCTTGTTTGTGAAGAAATCAACTGTGTAAGCAATAATTAGAAAATGGAAGACAAATAAGACCCACCGAGAAATCTCCATCCATCTGGCGCTCCACGCAAAATAACCCCTGGAGGGGTCCAAAATTATCACAAATAAAGGTGATCAAAAATATCCGAAACCACACGGGGGGGACCTAGTGAATGACCTGCAGATGCTGTAACCAACGTAATCAAAGGCAGCCATCCAGTAACACCCTATGCCACCGAGTGACTCAGATCCTGCAGTGCCAGACTTGTCCCCCTTCATAAACCAGTACATTCCGGACCGACCTTGAAAATATTGCTAGAGAGCAAGTTGAATGATCCAGGTAAGAGATTGGGAGAATTGGTCCATTGGTCATGATGAAACCAAAGTAAACTCTTGGTAGAAACACAACTCAATCATGTTTGGAGGAAGAAAGAATGCTTATGTTTGCATCCAAGGAACACCATGCGTGCCTACTGTGAAGCATGGGGTGCAACATCATGCCTTTGGGGATGTTTGTCTCTGCAAAGAGACCAGGACGACTGATCCCGTTTACATAAAATAATGAAATGGGTGCCATGTATCAGAGATTTTGAATGCAAACCTCCGGCCATCAAGCAATGGCATTGAAGATGAAACTGGTTCTTTCAGCCTTGAAAAATGATCCCAAGCACACCACCCAGGGCAACGAAAGTAGTGGCTTTGGAAGAAACATTTCAAGATCCTGGATTGGCTTAGCCAGTTCTCCAGATCTCAACCCCATAGAATGTCCATGTTTGCCCACGAAACAGCCCCAATAAATCACTGCTCTAGAGAGGAGATCTGCATTGAGGAATGGGCCAACATACCAGCAACAGAGTGTGCCCAACCTTATGAAGACTTACAGAAAACGTTTGACCTCTGTCATTGCCAAAAAAGTATATATAACTAAAGTATTGAGGATAACTATTGTTATATGACCAAGATACTTTATTTTTCACGAAAAATTGCAAATAATTAAGATTTTCCAAATCAGACAATGTGATTTTCTGGAAATTTGTTTATCGCATTTATGTTCTCTTATAGTTTGAGGTCTACCTGAGGCCACTCATCTTTTTAAGTGGGAGAACTTGCACCAATTGTGGCTGACTACTGTTTTTTCTCCGACTGTAGAATCCACTTTTTTACATTATATGTTTGACGAAAACTGTAATAAGCAGCTTGTTGTTTGGTGGGACAAGTTGTATTATTTTATGGATACCATTAAAGAACGTGAAACATTGGTAATGGGTGAAACTAAAAAAAAAAAAATATATTTTGGGGTGTAATGGGAAAAAAAACAAATGCATCCAATTCTTTAGGTTTTTTATAGAGTATCAATGTGAAGTATAAAGGACGTGTCACTCTACATTCTGCAGGAAAAATGACTATGATTACATTACTATAAAGCATTTTTTTAACTATAATTTTGCTACATTTTAATTTTTGTATACATTTGCTATTGCATTGCCATTTACTGAGAGACTAATAACTTTATTTATTTTATATTCTATAGATCCTGTGTTATAATGGTCTATTTATAGTGGCTGAATTACAGTTTATATTGTTACAATTATTTGGAATACATTTGAGTTTGTAATCATTTTTTTATTAGAGATTTACTGTGTCAAAATATAGAAAAATTATAGATCAAACCTTTAAGGCTGTGGCGATAAAATTATGTATATTTGTTTTGTTTTCCTTTTTTATTTGCAACGATGAGATATGGGATCGAACTTTAATAATATTTGAAAATACAAATATTTACAAGTTTTAGGTTTTTTTTCCTTTACTTGAATTGTTAGTGTCGCTATGGTACTCTGACCATTAAGGGTGCACATATCTACAGTAAGTGAATTACCAAGAATAGTGTAGCAGGTAAAACTCACCGTTTTACATTATTCCCCACCATAGGAAGCAAAAGATGGCTGGACTTTGGAGGATATTTCCTTAAGACCCCAGTCTTCCATGACGATGCGGTCGACAGCACAGAATTGCATCATGTGGGTTAATGAATTGAGAGGCAGAACTGACTAAATACCAGATTATGCATTTAAAATTAACATATATGTTTATTCAGACGTGAAACAAATTATATCAGAAACTGGTTGCATTAAGGCAGGTACCGGGGCTGTATTAACTCACAGAGCCCACACCATAAATTCTTTTTGAACTATACAGTTTACATATAATGTTGGGAATAAGGTTAAATAAACATGACATCCTTTTGTTACTCAAACAGACGCCAAACCTGTCCAGTAGGTTTGCAACTGTATTGGCAGCTCAGGCAATACAGAATTGGTTCGCACTACTGAAACACAACCTGTAGACAGCTATGGCAGCTTTTTCAGAAGAACAAAAAAAACATTTTTTTTTTTTTAATCCTTGAGAATCTTGTTTAAATTACTATTATAATGACATTTCTGTGCATGTTAGAATAACTGTCTCATTGGAAAAGGATGTGTGGCCAATCCTAATTTATCATGTTGTGCAAATTGTTATACAGAAAATGGTTACTTCTCATTGGAGATAAGCTAGATTAATATCACAAATAGACTGAATCACTAGATTTTCCTAGTCATTAGGATTTTAAAAAGAGATTCAATTTACTCTATTCAATTCATAGATAAACCACAATGGAATGCTCAAATTAGAAATATATTTTACACAATTCATCCTTGAAGAAGACAATGGTGAAACTTGACAAAAAATAAATAATCCTTCCGTTAGGCCATAGGTTGATAGCGTTGCTTGCCTGTGACGGAGTGCTCTAAAGGCAGCAACACAACATTTTCCGAACAATAGCAAGGATGGACACTCAGGGGGGGGGGGGTGGGGGGGAGGGGGCTGGGGAGAAGGATTTGTCTCCATGTGAGGCCCTTAAAGCTTTGATTCATGAGCCTATGAATATAATATAATTCCAAGCTGAAGAAAAATATGTCATGTCGTGTTTATCGAAGTGCTAAGCTTCACCTGTATAAGAAAGAACGATTTCCACAGCTTCAATGAAAGATTCAAAGAGTATTATGGTAAATAGCTTATAGCGAGGAAATAGGCATGTCCCTTAGTTACCTTTGAATTTGTTCCTAAAAAATTAAATATATAAGGTACAATAGACTCAGCTGATTTTAAACATAATATGCATCATCTAAACAATGTTGATACACAGCCATATAAAGTTGAGGTGATAGTTTTATTACTTTCAGTATGTAATTTGGGCTTGAAACAAGAATGGCTAATATTTTATTCTATAACCAAGTAGTAAGGTAACTACTCTTAAAAGATATCTAGTTATTGGCTGTATCGTGCTTGTGTCCTTCATATGCAAAAACATGATGAATATATCAGGAATAATAGTGGCATAATACAAAGGGGTCCTCCGATCTGTATTTTATTAAAAAAAATGTGCTTGACCTGAAGGAATGAAGGACTTGACACCTTTTCCTCTCACCTTCTATCAATGTCGTACAATCCAGGCATACAGTAACTACTGAGTATCTAATACGAAGCCCCTAATTATTACCACAAAAAAACTGGGAAAACTTACTGTGCTCGAGAATAAGCCTAGGTGAGGGAAATGCATCAAGTGATGCCTTTTCATTAACCCGTACATACATGCCCTAGCAAAGAGAAGCAACTAGAGAAATTTGGTGCCACCATGTCCGAAATGATTGTGCCCCATAATTAGCCAAGTTGGGCATGTCCCTAAATAGCTAAGTAGGAGTTGGTCCCTGAAATAAGCTATTAGGTCTGTCCCCAGCAATTAAGCCCCACTACACACAAACGACAGCTCTTGCTACATGCACCTTATAACCACAGCTTAGCTACAAGCACAATACGGTAAATAGACTCAGCAAAACGGCACATTTACACACAGCTCTGCTGCAGCCACATAAAATACACACATGAAGCACTGCTTCAGCTCATACCAACAGTGATCACAACCAGCAACAGCAGAATTATAACATACACATAACCGAATCACATAATATCCCCCCTCCATGTGGATATCATCACCGTCCTTATAAGAGCCAGCACTTTCGGGGAGGTAGTTTACTTTGTATACATAGAGACTTGTAAAGTATATAACACTAGAGTATAAGTCCCAAAGGAAGCCTTTTTATTGCATCATGAATAAATGTGCTAAAAACTCAGGTATCGAAAATCAAGTATAATATTATATGATATAGCATAACAGAGTCAAATTTTGCCATACTGTGTTGCCAAGTACATATATGAGATAGTCTTGTGAATGATCACAACACAATCTTCCAAACACTTCGCTCCCTCAACAAAAAACTCAAATACTGCATGTTTAATGAATATCTTGTCACAATCCACATGTCAAAGGGTAAACAATAGTTATGAAATCCCATACAACAACTCAACCCCCATATCAGATATAGGCCTCCCTCCCCCCGGGACCATAAACAGTCAACGCATCCGAGGTGGTCCCAGCCAAAAACCCGCACCGGTTACCGCAGACCTAAAGTTTAGCCCTCACATTTGTGGACAAGTGTGGGTGGCGCCCCAATGAAGCCATATGGTTAGGGCAGACAGAGCTGAGCCACCACCATCTGGATTTATCAGAACCAATCTAATCTGAATGTATTCGCTTGAGCTCAGACTTCAAAGATGGGAGTGCACTTTGTAGTGGCTCCAATACCAAGCACTGGCTTCCCCATCAGGAAGAAATTCTGGAACTTTTGTGTCTGGACCTTATTCGTGCCTGCTTACTGTGTCTAAGATCTTGTGATCCACATATAATAACATGGCTGGCCAGATTTGGCCAAAGAGCCATGAGTTTGAGACATGTAATTTACTATAAAAAGGTCATAATAAGTTCCTATTTTGACTGAGTAAAAAGCATCGCTAAAACAGCAGATGTCCAGGGATCTAAGAGATCGGGGCATGTGTCCTGGCTGCCCATTGTTAGCGATGCCTTGATGATTGCTAGACAAACAATCAGTCTGTCCAAGGTTACGTAGGTATGGCTACCATTGCAACCTTTTAATTTCTAAAATGAAGCAACTGTATAAGTATTCTCACACGAAAATCTTTTGTTATTTTTTTAACAAGCCCGATTGTAGAAGTTGTTCAACTCCTTGGTGATAGACAGACACAAAGGGAATGTTCACATGGCGTATTGGGGTGCGTACTCTACGTCCTGCAATACACTGTTTTAGAATTACACGCTATCCAAATCGTGAGCGCCGCAAAGAAGTGATGTGTCACCTCTCTACCCCGGCGTACAATCCGATTGCATTGTACACTAGAGGAGATGGACATAACTCATAGCTCTCTATGTGAGCTATGAATTACCGTAATTGTGGAGTGCATGTCGGGCATATTGAAGCGCAAATATGCGTCAAATTGAGCCCCGCAATTATGCCATGTGAACATACTCAAACAAACCTTGTATTATCTTATTTTATAGTCATAGCATGTTCTAGCTGTACCATTTTTTCTGCTAAACACACATATGGGAGATATATCTGCCTAGGAGCTGTACACAAAAAATAGTAGGACATTTTTAATGAACATCATCTGCAGTATTTAATTTTTTTAAGTAATGAAATAAGATATAAAATAAAATACTATTTACTAGGAAGAACAATAGCATCGATCAATAGAAAGTATTAGTTTAAGCAGGTAAAGTGTATTCTATATACATTAGGAAAAGTCACATCATAAATTTCCTTATAAACATTTTCTGCATGAATTTTAACTGTTTCAAGATTACTATTGACTGCTGTGGAAGGAAAACCTTCCTTATTTAATAATTAGGAAAGATTTTTATTATCTGGTGGTAACCAATTACAGTGAGTTGCAGAAGTATTCATATCCCTTGAGCTGTTCCTCATTTCTAAACATTAAAGCCAGAAACTTAGATCTGTTTTATTGATATTGTATGTGATAAAGCAATATAAAGTAGCAAGTATTTGTGTAAAGAACATTATATGTGATTTTACAGATTTTTGTAAATTAAAAAAACAAAAAGTATGCCATGTATATGTATTCAGCCCCCTTTATGCTGATATCTCTAAATAAAATCCAGTGTGATCAAATGCCTTAAGAAGTCACCTAATTAGTAAATAGAGTACATCAGTCTGTAATTTATTATCAGTATAACCACAACTGTTTTGTGAATGCCTCAGGGGTTTATTAGAGAACATCAGTAAATAAACAGTACCATGAAAACCAAGGAACATACCTGAAAGCTCCGAGATAAGGTTGTGCAAAATGTATTGCAGGGTTAGGTTTCAAAACAAATAGCCCTAGCTTTTCCCATAGTTCACTGTTCAATCCTTCATCCATATGGAAGGAGTATGCTAACCTACCAAAACATGGCCTTCCACCTAAGCTGACAGCCCAGACAAGAAGATCACTAATAAGAGAAGCAGCCAAGAGGCCCAGGGTCACTCTTCAGGAGCTGCAGGGATCCACAGCTCTTGGTTGGAGAATCTTTCCACAGGACAACTATAAGTCATGTTCTCCTCAAATCTGGCCTTTATGACAGAGTGGTCAGAAGAAAGCCCTTTTTGAAAGTAAGGCAAAAATAATTCCTATTTGCAGTTTGCACAAAGCTATGTAGAGGACATAGCAAGTATGTAGAAGAAGGTGCTCTGGCCAGATGAGACCAAAATTGACCCTTATGGCCGGAATGCAAATACTACGTGTGGAGGAAAGCCAACACTGCACATCACCCTAAACACACCAATCTGACCACCAATGAATATGGTATGGCAGGCATCATGCTATGTGAGGAATTTATGCTTCAGAAGGACAGGGAAGTCAGGTTAAAGAGTTTGATTAGAAAAAAGGATGTGTATGGCAATTCTGAATAAAACTGTTACATAGTTACATAGAATTGAGTACGGTATGAAATCGAAGAACACGTGTCCATACAAGTTATCAACCAAGGGTTGGGAAAAATGTGGTGATGGGAGAGAGACAAGGACATTGAACCCCGCCTCACCACAGGGATTAAACCCTGGAACCCACAGGCAAGACCAAACTGCTCCGCGAGACTGTATCTCTGACCCCACCGAGCCTTCCACCAGCCAGATCCATAATTTTTACATAGCTACATACACATTATATAATCTAATAGTTTCCAGAAGGTAATCTAGAGCCTTACTTGAAACTCCTCTACAATTTCCTGCAGTGACCATCTACCTGCCAAGCAGGCTAGTTTTCCACAGAGTCAGCAGGATCCTTAGAGTGAAGCGAACGCACTTCTCTCCTGAGGATTGAATCCTTTTTTTCTCTAGTCGAAGGGAAAGTCCCCATTTTTTATTTTTGTTGGGTGTTTTTATTTTGTATTTTTTTTTTTTTTTTTTGTCTTATAGAGGGGCTTCACTTGAAATAAATTTTCCCCCTTACTTTTTGTAGGGAGACCATTAATATGAATTTATATAAAATAATCATGTCCCCTTCCGAAGCCATCTTTACTCAAGACTACATAAGTTGCAATTCTACAACCCTCCTCATAACTAAATGCTCCATACCCCCCAATAAGTTTAGGTTGGCTCGTCTTTTGTACTCTCGAGACAAGCTCCTTACATCTTCGTTCTATAAACAGGGGCCCAGAACTGAAATCAGCATATTCACAGTGAGGACGCACCAATGCTTTGGTACAGCGTAGAGATGACATCCTTGTCCCGCGAGTCCATGCCTCTTTTAATACCACGCCACTATCTAACATATGCCCTAGAGGCAGGCTGATTGACATTGTCATGCTGGATCTGTAGTCCCTATGATCTACATAACGCCCAATCTTTCTCAAGCAAGCGGATTCTCCAATTTTTCTCCCCCAGGACAAATGATTCCTAGTAGATTATTCTCCCCAGGATGCAGAACCTTACATTGATCCACATTAGTGGAACCCCAATTGCCAAGGTGTGATGCCCAATGCACTCAGATGTGTCCTAGTTTGCTTCCAATTTTAAGAGTATCTTCCATAGAGTTGCACTATCCAGCATAGCTTGGTGTCATGCTGCAAAAATCGAAACCGTGGGCTAATCGATCCCTTCCACATAACGTTAATAAATACAATAAATAAAATAGGACCAATAAGCTTAGCCCTGGTAACACCACTCCAACCGGAGACCACCTCAAGATAAGGAGTCAGTTTACCACCCTCATCAGAGTACTACCAGCAGCCAGTTTTTAAGTCCAATTTAACACACAGTTAACTCTAACCATGCTGTAGCTGACAGGGGAGCAAGAGTAGCAACCGCTACCGGTTGGCCCATCAGCCTCATGTGCCCAATAGAGCCCTCCAGCCATATAGGAAGCCCCCATTAATCCAATAAGGTCAACATGGTAATGGGGGCCCCTATATCAATTCTTTGCATCATTTCCCAGAGCTTCTTAGTTACGGCCCTCTGTCTCTAACCCAAAGGATACCAAAATTATACCCGACATAACTCCTAATGCAGAACAGTTGTCAAACTTTCCTTTGGCAAAGTCAAGAAAACACAATATCTCACCATCTGTCTCCCGCTAACCAGGACCCTACACTCATCCACCTCATAATAAATATACCATATGGACAGACATGCTTCTTGACCAAGAAAATCCATGCTGGCAAATCACTAAAAATAATATTGTGGTTTGTTCAACATACTCCTTTATAATGTCCCTTATTCGCCCCTCAATTTCACATTTTTTCCCCACAACATAATGTACAACATACTGGTACTAAACATACCTGGTCAAGACATGGAACCTTTTTAGAAGAATTTGGAACTAAATTATTCCATAGCGCCAGTCGTGCCATGTACTAAAACTAGACACCAGTGATCTCAAAATATCATGAATCAGTTGTTGTCACAGAGATAACCGAGCTGAGCTCTTTAAGACTCATTGTGGTAGAATGCCAACCCGGGTCTTGAAGCCTTGTTCACTGATTCAGTTTCTTTAACTTGGCTTTTGGACTTTTTCTACACTGAGGCCAAATAATATTATAGGCAGATATGTATTAACATCTAAGTCCACCACTCTACAGTCCTGCACATGGCCCACCCCCAATCAACTAATTCATTTTATATGTTATGAAACTGACTGAATAACCTATTTAGTTTTTCCTCTTCTTCTCGGTTGGTCACCAGTGACCAGCTCCCATCACAGGTTATTTTAAGGTAATCCTACTTGCTTCTTGACCATATATTGGCATTTAAATGCTTAAAGAATTTCGTTGATAGTCTTTCGTGTCCCATGACCACTTGCCTTTGCATTTTGAATTTAAGCAGCTTTTATCACTTTTTTTGCAGATTTTATTAAGCTCTCTATAATTTTCAGAAGGCTGATGCGACCCCGGGTCGACTTAGTATTTTTTTAAATGACCTTTTTTATTGTTTATTGCCGCATGTTAACAGAAGTAGATCAGCCAGTTGGTATTTAGTTTTAGTGTCTTGCCTATGACTTGATACCCATAGGAAAAAATTTTTGCAATAAGATGTTCCCCCGAAAGGAATATATAAATGCTCCCCCATTTTGCTTTCGTATATTCACTGATTGTGCTGAATAATCTGCTCCCAGTCCTTAGGTCGCTGTATATGCGTCCCTCAATAAGAGAAAATTTTGGGCCTGTTTTAAAATTAAATGTTTTTGCCTTCCCTCTTCTTGTTATTCATTTTTCCCATGTTTACGCTAAAAAGAGATTTATCATAGTGATCGACTGTATACCAAAGAAATTTTCAGAAACGTCGTGACCCGCACCGACTTAGTTCTGCATTGTTAGAAATTGACCAATCCAACAGAGCATGACTTCTAGTGTGAGGGGTTCCTCCACCAAACTGTCCCCATAAAATTAATTCCTCTAGGACCAAATGAGGAAACTTCCAGTCCCTATTCAGTTGATGCAGAACCGAAACCCCAGTCAATGCCTGGGAAATTAAAATCACCCTTATTAACCACTGGTACCTGCCTGTGCTGCCCTGAACCATTTGATTAAGCATCAGTACTTGCTATCTCTCATTGGGATGTTTCGGGGATCATATAAATTACACCAAAAATAATATATTTCTGCATATTCTCGCGCTTGTATTTCCCACAATGTTTCCACATCATTAGCCACTCCGCGCCTGATATTACCTCTTTCACATTTTCCTTCATATTACCTCCTTACATACAGACACACTCCTGCCTCGCCCTTCTGTTCGCCTCTGTCCCTTTCCTAAATAGGATTTAAAACCTTGAAGGTTGACCACAGCCATATCATGCTAAGAGGTTCCGCAGCAAGTTTCAGCAATACGCACCAAACGCATGTGGTCAATCAGCTCCTCTACAACAAGCGGCCTCCACAGTTTCTTGATCCATTGTTGGTGATTGCAGACTTCTATGGCATGTAAGTGAAGAAGACATATACATTTCCCTTCCTAAGTTTTACATACTTTTCCGGTGTCTCACCGGTGGGTTTAGGATTAGTATCTATACCTATTCAATATACGGAGTGGGAATTCGCATATCAATAACCTGTCTAGTAGAACAATCATGGTTATTAAAACGTTACCGTATGTTTTCAATAGACGTTCTTTCGATTAAACATCTCTCCTTCGTAGATGAACAAAGACCTACCAATAGGCTGGCAAAACGCTTAGACTGGAGAGTAGATTCACATTCCCGTCAGGGACACTTAAACCTAACCAAGAGCCAGAACACTAACCAGTGGGAATGGTAAAGAAAACAAAACGTATTAACAAATGATCACCTATGAAGAGCAGACCTACAAACCCAATGTAGAAACTGTGACTTGAAAAATTGCTGGTACACAAATGGTATATCCAACACAATAAGTGACTGATCTAGACTCTAATGCAAAGACGCATGAAGTCAAAATTATCAGCCCACTACATGTGCAGAACAGGTAGAGACATACCCCCAACAAATATTGCAGCTGTATTTAACAGTTAAAAGAGTGTCCAATGCTACCTATTTCAATCCCTAGAGGGCCAGTATATAGCCCTATCAACTGAGATCAAATTTAATCCCACTCTTTGGGCCTATATATTACGTATTCTAGTGGGGGGGATTATTTACCTACCTACCTAATGTGGGCAAAATACCTACCCCCTATTTAATCAAAGGCCCATATCCCCGTATACCTTTAAAGGGGGCCTATAGCCTAACACTTTAGGGGAGTTAATCCCCACCTACCTTTGGTCTCGGGCCCTAAAGGAAAAACATGACATAAGAGTTTGAGTCCAGAGTGAGGGCGGAAAGGGATGGGATTTCCACTTCCGGTTCACACGGGTCATGAGAATGAGACTTTCAGGTACATGAAGAAGGAATGAGGTTTACTTTGATATTAAACAAACTTTCATTAGGAAGTGTTTTTTAAGATGTTGTTTAAAAAAGAAAAATTTTATTTTTCATATTTTATGTTTGTTTTTTTTACATGTATTTCCGGTTTTTATGCAACAGGGGTTATAAAAAGGGACATTTGGAAAATTTTTGGATTAAATCCTGAGGAAACACATGAAAATGGGGAAACGCGTCAACAGCAAATTTTTATTTGTTTTTATGTGTTTTATTTTTAAAATGCTCCCAGATTGTACACCACCCTGAGAACCTCTTCACGGTTTAATGGGCGTAAATACATAATCGTACCAATTGGGGGGATAATACCCTTTTTACTTTATGGGAACCCAATAGTACCTACCTACTTAGGGGCCTAAACCACAAATGGGGGCCCATTACCCAACTATTTAAGGGATGAGGGAGATACCTAACTTCCAAAGGTATATACCCCACCTAATGGGTGGAAAAAAAGGAGTTCCATTGCCTCAAGGGGCAACTTTACTGTGTGTGGCACAAGGGATTATCATTACCATTTAGGGTTTTTTTTATGGATAAGAAGTTTGGGACAGAGGTAGCAGATGTAGGCTGGAAAAGTGAGGATTTAAGTTGTTTGTGTTTGGGAAATTCTCAGATGCAGTCTGGGTAGGAGAATTTATCATAGCTTTAACCGATGGGGAAAAAAAGGGAAAATGAACAACTTTTCATAAAAGGGGCACCTGT
>JAODAL010053216.1:0-25445 GCA_025379985.1 Phyllomedusa bahiana | reverse complement strand
CCGCACAGCACCTTCCCTATCAGTACAGTAAAGGGGAGTTGAGCTCCCACGGCGGCCGGTCTTTATAGTGCGGTGCTCACAGAATCCCGCGGCCCTCTGATTGGTTCATCTCTGCACAGTCATGCGGCTACCCCCTTCTTCCTCCAGAGTGCTTTGCCCCAGTGCGCCATGTGCTGGAAATTTTAAATCAAAAGCACATTCGTTCACCAAGTCCCCCCAAATTTTCGATTTCGTTCCGAACCGAATTTTCTGAAATTCTAAACAAAATTCCCACTTCGTTAGAACAATTCGCCCATTAATTTTTCTTTCTTTTTAATTTTACACATTTTGTCCGATTTTTTGGGAAATTTGGGTTTTTTTTTTATTTTCAAATTTTTTATATTAAATTTTGTCAACATTTTGGTTTCTGATTAGAGAGGGGGAAATTTCCCAAATTCTTTCATTCACTTCGCCGAATTTTCGGCAAAAAAAACTTAGTTTGAATTATTCGGGATAACACGTTAAAAAACAGCTTTTTCCAGGCTGCACGAGCCGGGGGGTGTGTAGAACATTGTGCCTGCTTAAATAGCAGAGGGAGCGGGTTTGGTCTTCATACAATTGTGTTTTAGTTGCCCACGAATGACTGTCGCCCCCCTTAGAAATCGCTTCACTCTAAAATTCCCCGGGCACTTAAGAGGCAAAATGCCCAAAAAACGGAAGGGGGAATTAGCCTTATAAATCATAGCAGCGCGCTGGAAAAAAAAAGTGAGGGTCAGGTGGAACTCAGTGACAAGTTGGAGGTGACAGCGGCACCCAAGCAGCAGGGTCAAGAGTGGCAAAATGCATTCGGAGGGGGCAAAAAAAAGGAATAGGCCACGAGGGGGAAAAAGGGACCGTTGGAGGTCACGGCGCAGCTGGGTCAGCAGTGACAAAATGACATTCTGGGGTTGAAAAAAACAGGAGTAGGCCCAGAGGGGGAAAATGACACAGGTGGAGGTCACGGCAGCACCACAGCAGCAGCATGGGTAACAGGGGCACAATGACAGAAGTGTGGAGGTGGGGGCAATACCAGCCCCTGTAAATGGTTGGTTGGCGATGGAGAAAATGTCAGAAGGGTGGGGCATCAGGCGGGTGCGGCATCAAATAGGGGTGATTTTTGGTATTTTGAACCCAGACAAATTTTCACAGTTTGGTGGACTCAGGGCTGATTAGTTGACGGATAAGCTTGGGTGGGAAATCCTGGCACCCACGCCTGATTCATTTGAAAAAGGTCAGTCGTTCCCTTTCCCGGTGGACAAGGGGTTCCCTTGGGTACGTTTGCCCCCCCCGCAATAAACCCCCCCCGCTTATCCCACACTATGGCCGGGCGGCCTTTCTCCACTGAAAACCCGGGAAAGTTGCGGGCCACACATCCAGTTTGGCTGCCCAGTAGCCCAGGGTTTCAAACTGGGGGTGGCAGAGTGCTGTCCAAGGGGCCACCACCTGTTGGTTCGGGGGTCTGCTCCGGTCCTGCTGGTTCGGGCGACTGCCCCCCTCACTGGGGGGTGAAGGAAGCTGCCATCAGGACTCCGATTTGGGTTGTGCTGAGGAGTGGAGCCTCCGACCCCGCCCCCTTTTCCCCGGCCCCGCGGCAGAGTATGAGCGCGAAAAAACCCCCGGTCAACCTGTCAGAGGAGGGCATGCCGACATAGGCAGCGGCCCTGACTATGGAGGTTTTCCCTATAGTATTTGATTTTTGTCCTCCTTCAATACTGGAAAAAAGGCTCCTTTTGGGCCCGGGTAGCGGGGGTCCAATGGGGTGGAGAGCCAAAAGTTATCCCTCTCCCGGAGCTGAATTCACTGTCCTACCGGAAAAATCAGCATGCTGGGGCTCTGAAAAGTGACTCGAGGGGCCCCCTGCCTCCACTCCATTTGTATCTGCCAGGTGCTTGCGGGCATTTTCCTTGTCTTTTCTTCTCCAATCTCCCTCCTCCGCTATCCTTCCCCCTCTTTGTCCCCGGGGTAAAAAATCACTCATTTCACCAGACAATGCTTTGCTCCAATGTCCTCCCCCCCTCCTCCATTTCAGCCCCAACCGGACTCATGGGGCCGCAAGGTGTAGTCCCCAATCCCCGTCCCCTGCCCAGACAGATTTTTCAGCCCCCCCCCCCCCCCAAAAAAAAAAACAAAAGGGAGGTGCACGCATGACTGCCACTGGCTGGCATCAAGGTTAACAGGGGGTACCCCGTCCGCCTTGGATCATCAAAAAAAACATTAATGGCCTTTCTCTGTTCATACAGTCGGTCCAACTGTGCGGGTTTGGGAAATTTCCCAAGGGGGGAATTTTTGCTATCAGAGTGTGTTGGGGGAGGCCCTTTTGTCCCCGCAATAGGGGGGTTTCCTGGCTTTTTAGGGGATGAATTGCTGCACAGTTTTCCCGGGCCCTTTTCAAATCTTTGAAGATCGGGGAAAACTTCATGAACCTTTTTACAACCAGATTGAACACGGCGCCCTGCGGGGTTTGGGCCTCCCTCCTAGTGCAGCCGGGCACCATGTTCCCCCCATTGTCTGTCACCCTGGTTCCCATTTGCGTTGGTGTGGAGAAAGCCACACATCGATTTCTTTCTGCTGACGGGGCAGTTCCCCCCCGTGTGACTTCGTTTCCCAGGAAGCCAGGTGTAGAATGCGTGACCCGCTGTGCCCCCACAGTGGTATGATGGAGAAGTACTTTTGGGGCTGGATGGTGGTGGTGGGGGAGGAGGAGGAGGGGAATTGGCGCAGGAGCCGATTTTTACAACGTGGAGGAGAAAGTGCCGTCCTTGTCAAGTAGTTTGGGGTGCCCGGGCCGAAGCACTTCACCCCGTGGGCCCTAAAGGACATGTACTGGCCCCCGACCCTAGTTACAGCTCCCGCGTCCACGCTGCCGTGCCCTTGGAAAAAAACCGATAACTCAAGGACTGGGCCCCCCTTTTTGTTTACTATTTATGAAGTGCTGGTACTGCCTTTTTGGAAAAGAAAAATTCGGGTTTGGGAAATTCCATCTCGGCTCGGCAAAGCATAGTTCTCTGAATGGTGCAGAGTCCACCATTTTGGTAAGGGGGGGGCTGCATACCAACAAATTGGACAGGGGTACGGTCAGCTTCTGCACCCTAGGATGGTTGGCGCATACTGTTTCTCTTTGCAACGCCTCGCGAAAGACTGCTGGCGCTGTGAAGCGAGGAGCAGGGCATCTGGACCGGGAGATGATGTTTAAAGAGAAAAAACCCCCTTTTTGCAGGGTGGTGGACCTTTAATGGCTGCAATGGGTGCGTGCCACTGGAGCTGCTGCTGTGCTGTTGCTGCGGCACCGGATGGACCACCACATCTGAGCCAAAATTTCTCCCAGGCCACCGGAGGGGGCGCGATGTTTTGCCAGGGCCGTGGTGCCAACGTTAGTCCCGGCCCCGCTTTACTTTCTGCCTACAGATTCTACTATATCCAAATTCGGCCTCTGGTTCTTAGCAAAACTGCCCACCCGGGGAGTATGGTTTTCCCCCAATGCTCCGCATGAGTGACACGCCGCCCCTGCCCCGCTAGCCCTTTTCCGCTCTTTTTTGGGCCCGCGAAGCGGGTTTTTTTTCCTGTGGCGCTTGGCTCCCCACCTCACATGTGTATCCCGTGACTCACGGCCCCATGACCCCACTTGTGGTACGCCCTGCCTGCGGCAAAGTGACGCCCTCTTCTCCTGACGTGGGAAGCCCCTTTCCTCACCCGGCTCCCAAGTGCGGGCGGTACCTCATCATCGTTTGTGTTTCATCGTCACTGGTCCCCATCACCGGGCTTGGGATGCAGAGCCCACTCCCAAACATGACCCCCATGCCACCTTTCCCCTCCCTTTCTTTTCCCCCCTACTGCAAGAAGCAGGGGAAATTTTTCCCATTTCTTCGTGCCAATAGCTGCTGATGCCCTCCTCAAATTTTTTATCCTCGCATATAGTGGGGGTGACCCAGACCCCATAGTAGATCTTGGGTGAGGGAACCGGATGGGACGAGGCGGGTTGGGACGGTGAGGGCCCCTGACCCCCTCCCGGGGGCCCTGCCAAATAAAGGGGTTTTGTTGTCGTTCCCCCCGACTCTTGGTGGGGTTGTCAGTTTTGGGGGAAGTGGATGCCTAGTCAACCCAAAACAAGAACCATTGGGTTTGTGGGAAAAACAACGGCCGTAGTGACACGGCAGTTGTGGCCCCACCGAGTGACCCCGCAGCGACGTGCCTTGCTTGCTGGACCTGGGGTGGAATGTTTGTGCCTGCCACCTCTCTGTCTGACTACTTTTGTTTTAAAAAATACAACATGTTTTTGAAGATATCTGTTAGATAAATACACCTGTTTTTTACTCCAAATGAACCCCTAAGAACTTTGGGAACCCCTTGGATATAAATTGCGCTCCACAAATGGGCAGGAAAAATTAGCTTTGTAGCGTGTTTTCTACGCTACACAACAAGAGAAAAAATTGTAATTAACCTTCGCTTGTGACTTAGGCTACAGGAAAATTGTAATTTTTTGGCGGTAAAAAAAGCGGTTTCTTGGAGTCCCCATAGCAAAAAAACAAGCTTAATTAACCCCTGGATGTAAATTGCGAAAAAAGAATTGAGCAAACCAAAATGTTAGCTTTGTAGGTGTTAAAAAATTGCGTGTTTTCTCCGTTCAACAAGAAGAAAAAATTGAAATTTTAAAACCTTTGCTTTGTAAATTTTTTGGAAAAGGGAAAAAATTTAAAAAAATTTTTGGGGGTTTAAAAAAAAAGAGGGTTTTATTTTTTTAAACCCCCAGCAGAAAAAACAATGTTTAAATTTAACCCCCGGGGATGTAAATTGCAAAAAAAAATTGAAGAAAGCCACCAAAACTAGTTTGTAGCGTTTTAAAACAATTGCGTTTTTTCTTCCGCTACAAAAAAAGGGAAGAAAATTTTTTAAATTAACCTTTCCCTTGTGATTAATTTGCTACAAAAAAAATTTTGAAATTTTTGGGGGTTTGAAAAAGCGGTTTTATTTTTGTAAACCCCAGCAGAAAAACAAAATGCTTTTTTTAAAAACCCTTTGATGAAAATTTTGCGCAAAAAAAATTGAGAAAGCCACTTAAAGTTTTACACTTAGCCTTTGTCCCCGGGTTGTTTCCCCAATTTTTGGCGTTGTTTTTCTAAAAGGGGTTTTTACCCCAACAAGAGAAATTAAAACCCCTTGAAAATTAAAAACCCCCTTCGTTTTGGGGGTGAATTTTTTAGGTACAAAAAAAAAAATTTTAAATTTTTTTTTTTTGGGGGGCCGGGGGAAAAAGAGGGTTTCTTGGAGTCCCCCACAGCAGGAACAACGCTTAATTAAAAACCCCTGGATGAAAAATTGCGAAAAACAAATTTGAGCAGAAAAAAAATGAAGGGGTTTATTTGTATGGTAAAAAAACGTGTTTCTTTAAAATGAATACAACAGGACCTGGTTTTAGATCCCCCTTGGATTATTCAATGTGCTGTCCCCCAGATACCCATTAAAAATTTTTATGCAGCAGCAGTGGAGCACACGGGAAATTAAACCCCCAATCCCCCCAAAAAAACCCAGAAATGAACTTTAAAAGAGAAGCAGTCTCTGGGGACAAGCTGGCCCAACCCACAAAAAACCCGCTGTAAAAAAATTCATTTTCTTCAGTAAGAGCACCCAAAATCAGCCGTGGGCCGAAAACCTTCCCTGATCGGTTCGTGAGAGGGGGTGTGAGCCCCCAAGCGGGGGGCCCCGGGGACTTATTTTGTGCAGTGGTCACAAAATTCTAGCCGGTCTCTGTTTGGGCTTCACTTGCATTTGTAAAGAAAGGCTTTTCCCCCCTTCTTCCCCCCCAGATTGTTTTCCCCCAAATGTAACGCCATGTGCTGCAGCTTTTTTATTTTTTAAAAAAAGCAACTTTCTTCCCCGAAAAAACCCCAAACTTCGATTTTCGTTTCAGAACCGGTTTTCCTAAAATTTTCTAAAACGTTTTAGTCTTTGGGGGAATTTTCCAAATTTCGACCCTTTAAATTTGATACCCTCCCCCAAAAAAACAAAAGCTAAAAGTAAAAAACTTTGCCCTTTAAAGGTGCAAAAAGGTTTTCATTTGAAAGCACCTTCTGTTTAAAAATGCCAAAAAAAGTTACTGTTGCTGGGGCCCTGAACCCCCAAAACTGTCAAAAGACTTAAAGAGGTTTTTCCCCTTCCCCATATTTCTAATCGAACCCAGTTTGGGTAGTTTACAGTAAGCTGGCCTCAGAAAATCGTGACATTGCCATGCTTGCACAGTTCTCCCCCAGGGCTTTTCTTTGGGGATTTTCTAAATATAGCGGAAGCACATCACATAAAAAAATCAAACGGGGAAAATTGCAGCAACCCTTACCATTTTTCCCTAGCCCAGGTAAGTTCAAATTGGTATCAGACCTGAAACAGATAATTGGGAAAACCCCCTTAAGGTGATTGTAAAAGGTTAAAGAATTATATTTGATTTGAACAGTCTTTAGTATTTGTTCATTATTGCAGTCATTTTACCTTTCAGTTCCTCATGGCCCAGTGATTTTTTTTTTTTTGAGATTTTAAAACCATTTGCAAAACCCAAAAAACAGATGCCCTTTTAAATTTCAAACCCTTTTAAAAGAGAAGATTGCCTTTGAAGAGGATATTCCCTTTTCCCAATTTTAAATGCTCTTTTTGAGCCCCGCGGGATTTTTTGGGGGTGTTGTTTGTGCCCTTTCCCCAAACTTTCCAAACCAAACGGGCAAAGCATGCTGAGCTCTAAGGATCCAGAGTTGGCTGGAGAGAAAAACCCGGGTTTGGGGTGATGGGTCTACTGGGGGCACTCTAATTTGGGCCCGAGTAAAGATGGGGCCGAAAACGATTCTAACGAAGTGGAAATTTGTTTTTAGAAAATTTTAGGAACACCTTTTTTTTTGGTTTGCATGAAAACCGAAAATTTAGGGTGATTCAACCCGGGCGAAGGGCTTTTCTATTGGAAAAAAGGGCCCCCAAGCTTTTTGGCGTGTTTTGGGGCCCGTGAATGTGGGAGGAAAAAAGGGAAAAACCCTTTAAAGGGAATTTGCCGGGCCCTGAGCCAATCAGCGATCGGAGGGGTTTGTGATGTCACGCCCTATAAAAACCGGGAAACCCTCTTAAATTTAAAATTCTCCAGTTTGTCCCGGCCTAAGCATCTAGTTTTGCTTATTGAAAACCCTTATAAAACAAGCTTCTTTTATCGCAATTTGGGTTTGGGGGGGGGGGAACCCCCCGAAGTCTGTGTCAGTTGGGCCCCCTCTACCTCAACCAGGGGTTCTGTATTTTGCTGCTTTTTTCAGCGGTTGGGGGCCCAAAAAGGGTTTACAAGGGGGTTGTCAGTTGGGACACATTTAAAGCTACCAGGTTTATCATTTTGTTTTAGTTTGTGGGTTTTCTCCATAAATTTCCCGGGTGGGTGTTTTTGGCTGGCCCCCTATACCTTCAATTTCACCCTTTTTTTTTGTAGGCTATTTTTTATCCCCAAAGGGGTTAAAATTTTTCCCCTTGTTTTGTGGGGTTTAAATTTGGGGCTGAAAAAAAGGTTTTTTGCGTATTTATTTTCCCCCCTATTTGCCTTTAATTTCATAAAATTTTTTTTTTGGGAAAACCCAAATTTTTATCCCAAACGTTTTAATTTTTCCTTTTTGTTTTTTTGGGTTAAAATTTTTCTGAAATTAAAAGGGTGTGCTTTTTTATTTGCCCCAAATATGCCTCAAATTTTATTTTTTTTTTTTGCAGGGTATTTTATAAACCCAAAGGGTTTTAAATTTTCCCCTTTTTTTTGTGGGTTTATTTTTTTAGGAAATTTCAGGGTTGTGTATTTCTTTCCACATACATACCCGAAATTTTTCAATTTAGGGCCCGGGGGGGTATTTTAAACTTGGCCCAAAATTTTTTCTTAATTTTTTTGGAGGAATCTTTTTTTGTTTCCAAAAAAAAAAAAAAAACCCCCCCCTTTTTATTTTTCCAACCCCTTTTTTTCCAAAAAAAAAAAAAAAAAAAAAAATCCCCTCCCCCCAAAAAACCAAAAAAAAAAATTTTTTTAAATTTTTTCCCCTATTTTCCCCCCCCCCCCCCCCCCCCCCCCAAACCCCCCCCCCAAAAAAAAAAATTTTAAAAATTTTTTTTTCTTTTTTTTTTTTTTTTTTTTTGGAAATTAAATTTTTTTTAAATTTTTTCTGTTAACCAATGTAGAGCCCCCCCAAAGAGTGGAGAAAGGGGTTTTATCAATAAATTTTTCATTTCCCTCAATCCTTTTTTCCATTCCTTTGACCTTCATTTTCCCTTTTAGTTGGGCAATATCCTTTATTGCTACAGCCAAAAAAAAAAAACAGGAGTTAAACCCCAAAAAAAAGTAAATTTAAATGTTTGCATGTGTTCTGTGTATTGTATTACTCCTGCCCTTTTTGGGTTCCTACTTATCTGCAATCCTGTTTAAAAAAAGGAACCTGTCATACTGTTTCAGCTTTTCAAAAAACAATCGTTGTGTTTTTCCCTTTTTTTTCCTTATGACAGATTTAAAGAAGGGGAAAATTAAAAAATAGTGGGAATGTCATAAAATGGTGGAGGGTGGAAAAAAGCATTAGGAAAAAACACAGAGTGGACGACTGAGAGGGGGTGGGGCAGTTAGCAGAAACATGAGACCTGAGGGGGGTGAGGTTGGGAAACAGATCAGAAGGCTACATAAAAGGCCCCGTGGGAAAAGGGGGGGAGGTGGGGTGGGGAAAACCAGTCCCTGGGAAAGATGGTGGGTAAATGAAGGGAGCGGCAGCAGATGTGTGGAATCAGGGGGGGGGTGGCAGCAAACAGAATTTTTTTGGTGAGGCAGGGAAACCAAAAAAAATTTCCCGGGTTCAGGGTCTGCTTTGGTGTGCTGTGCCCGGTTGGGTATCTTTAAAACCCCTAGGAGGTGAAGAAAGCTGCTCATCAACAATTCTAGACTCCTCCCCCCCATCCTCCCACAGCAGCCGTGGCAGTGGTACATGATCGCTGATGAACCACCTGGTCAGACCTGCTAGAGGATAGACCATG
Organism: Phyllomedusa bahiana; assembly: GCA_025379985.1. Taxonomy (NCBI): domain Eukaryota; kingdom Metazoa; phylum Chordata; class Amphibia; order Anura; family Hylidae; genus Phyllomedusa; species Phyllomedusa bahiana. The sequence goes on along the minus strand of JAODAL010053216.1, from coordinate 16,418 downwards.
GCGCAGATAGGCAGCGGCCAACTGACAACATAGGATGTCTCTATAGTACTTGAGTTTGTCCTCCCTCTTTAAAGGTGAAAAAAAGGCCCCCATTTTGGACCGGTAGCGAGGTTCCAAGACGGTGGAGAGCCAGAAGTCATCCGTCTGCCAGGTGGTGACTATTCGGCTGACATTACTCAGGCAAATCAGCATGCAGTGGGCCATCTGCACAAGTAACTCTGAGGGACTCGCTGCCTCCATGTCCACTGTATACTGCGACGGTGTGTCTGGGTCATCTTCCTCGTCTTCCTAATCCTCCGGTTGCTCCTGCTCCTCTCCTGTCACCTGAATAAAAAAAAACATCATTTGGGCCCAGACACTGTTGTGCCCCAATGTTTTCCCTCCTCCTCCTCTAGTTCAGCCCCACTGGACTCATTGGCGTGAGATTTTAGTCGCCACGTCTCTTTAATACCCTGACCAGACAGATTTGCAGCATCTGTTCCAGGACATGAGCAGTGGACTGTGTTATTCTCCATAGTCCTGGGGACTGCAAATAACGTGTCCCCCCTCAAAATCCTGAGAAAATGGGGTGTCACACATGAGCTGCCACTGGCTGACATCAAAATTACACGGGGGGAGTACTCGTCCACTTGGTCTCAAAAAATTTTAATGGCCTTTCTTGTTCAAAAAATTTCCCCTGTTCATCAATTTCCCCCCTGTCATCAATTTCCCCTGTTCTTTAAATTTTTTCCTGTTCTCAATTTCTCCCTGTTCATAAATTTTTCCCTGTTCTCAATTTCCCCCCTGTTCAAATTTTCCCCCTGTTCATAATTTTCGCTGTTCATTTTTTCTCGCTGTTCAAAAATTTTCTATTTTTCTTGTTTATAATTTCTCTGTTTGTTTAGTGAAGGAGGGTGTGCTTGACAGTGTGGGAAATGGCAAAAGGGCATGCAAATTTTTCCTGGAAATTTCTTGAAGGGTGGGGGGCCCACCACTTGAAAGGGGGGAAAAAATGCAGTACCCATTGGACAGGGAGGGGCAGCTTCTCCCTTAAGGATGGCAGAGGCATATGCTGTTTTTGGCAATCGTCTCGGTGAATGACTGCTGGCCATGAGTCCCGAGGAGAGGAGTTAGGGGACCGGTAAAATTGTAAAGAGGGCGAGGGTGGCAGAGGTGGTAAAGCTTTGACTGCCTAAAAGGGGGAGGGGTGCCATGAGTGCTGTGTGTTGGACAGGATGACCACGACATCTGAGACAGTTTCTCCTGGCCACGTTGGGATGCTGCTGTTGTGCAGGGGTGTGGTGCCCGTTTTTGGTCCCTGGTCACGCTTTCTTTTGCCCCCAGTTCTACTTAAAGCATGTGCTTTTGGTTCAGCAAAAAAAATGCCCCACCCCCGAGTGGTTTTTTTCCACCAATGCTACACTACCCGTTCCCCGCTGCCTCGGTGAGCCCCTGCACCGTACTTTCTGGGGCCTGAAAAAGTGGGTGGTCTAGATCATGGCCGTTTGGCCCCCGCCCTCAAAATGCTGCCCCCCTTACTGAACCCCGGCCCCCCACTCCCGACTTCCCAGTTTACCCCATTTGCCTGCCCAGAAAAGTGCCACCCCTTTTCTCCCGATGATGATGATGATCTTTGAAGCTCTTGCCCCCGGGCTGGGTTGAGGGGTTTTAGTAAAAGGTAGGGGGAACCCCCCTAGGCCCCCACTTCTTTAAGGCGAAAAGGGTGTCAAGGTGGCAGGGGAGGGGCCAAAATTTTTCCCCTTTTGGGGGGGATTTTATTCCTTGTTTAACTAGGGCCCCAAAATTTTAACCCTGTCCTGCCCTTTTGCTTTCTTTACCCGGGACCCCCATGTGCAACCCGGCTAAAATCGTTTTGGGGTTTGCCTATCCCCAACCTTTTCCTCTTCTAGGGTTTGTCGCTGTATAGAACCGGGCCCGCTGCAATAACCCCCATCCCTTTTTCCTATCGTACGGGGCCCGCATCTGCAAGAAGCAGGGAGTGTTCCCCCTTTTTTCTCCCGATGCCCTTTTAAGCTTGCCCTAAACGGGTTAGATGGTCAGGGACAGACATAGTAGTTCTCTGGCTGTTTGAAGGGGAACGGGACAGAGGTGGGTAGAGGGAGGTGAGGGTCCCTGACCTGTCCCGGGCAATGCCAATAAAGGTTGTTTTTTACGGATGAAAAGACTCTTTTCCCGGGGGGGTTATAAGGTGTCACCTGGGGAAGTGGATGGCCTGGGTGTGGGGTAAAACATAGGGCCCGCTAAAATTGCCCCGGGGAAAAGGGGTTTGGCCTGGGGGGGTGACCTTGCTGTAATTTCCCTTTTACTGTGTTTGGAACTTTTTTTTTGGGCTTCTAAAAACTTACTATTTTTTTCTTTGTTCCCCCATTGATCAGGCACACTCACCCCCCTCCCCCATTTTTTAAGTGCGTTTGAAAATTTCCCTCTTCTTAGACAAGCCTCCCAAGATTCCTGATTTTTAAACCCCCCCCAAATTTCTGTCACACATTGTAACTTCCTGCACTTTGCCCCCCGCGGGCATTTAATCTGTTTTAGTTTGTTTGGTTTGGGATGGCAGGGTTAAACCCAAATTTTTTTTGTATATTTCCCATTTATGTAAAATGGTTTGGGGCCATTGTAAAACCCAAACCCCTTCTCACCCCTTTTTTTTTCCACACATACCCCCTAATAGATTGTAAGCTCTTGTGAGCAGGACCCTCAAAATCATGTCTTATTTGTAAGTGCTTTTTTATAAGTAATGTCTGGTTTGTCTGTGGGGGATACCCTTATATTGTTAAAAAAGTTTAAAGGTATGTTGGGCTATATAATAAAGATTTTTTTTTTTTTTTATTATTTTTTAGTAGGTTTAGCCATCAAACTCGGTTTTTCCAGCTGGCGCTGACATGACTTTGCAGGTGCGTTTTCCCCCTTCGTTATTTAGTCGTTTTGCCCCTGGGAAAATGCCCCCGATAAGTATATGAAAACGTTTCTTTTAAAAACGGGGCTGTCTCTGCGTGTCCTAATAAAACACCAGCATTGTATGAAGACCAAACCCCGCTCCCCATGCATATTCGAGCATGTTTCAAGTTTTTACAAACCCTAAAGGTTTTTCTGAGGAAATAGTGTTTTTTTAACGCGGGTTCATCGCAAATAAAAATTTTGGGGGAAACATTTTTGTCGGAAAATTTTGGGGAACTCGGCGGGGAAACGAATTTTGAGAAATTCACCCATCTTAGTCCCGGAAATGGCCCTTTTTTTTGGCCCTCACTGTTTAAATTTTTTGAAAAACTGAATTCCCCGGTCCCTGAAAATAAGTTGAAAGATGGTGTGTTCACAGCATTCACAGATCCAGGTAAAACTTCTGTGAGGTTAAGTTTCCTGAACTCAACTGTTTACCCTTTCTTCAATTCAAGTGGCTTAAAGTTTGCATAAGTCGTCAAACAAAAAAAGATTTGAAGTAATCTTGTGCACCCATATCATATTCAAAGCAGGAGCTCAGGACCACCATCAGAAATTTCAGGGTCCCATACAGCTGAAGTGTATGGGCCCCCCTACCAACTCCACCTTTGATAACCCCACCAACCCCATTGTCCCACCCCCCCCAACCCTGCCCTTAATCCGTCACCAACCCCGCCCAGCAACCCGCCAAACCCCAATGCAGAAAAAAAAAAAGCAAATTTCGCCCTTGGTTTTTTGGGTTTAGTTCTTGATTTTAAACGTATAGATTTTCTATAAATTTCGCAGGTTCCGTAGGGATTCAAAGGGGCCAAAAAAAAAAATGCCACATAAACCCTCGCGGGGTCACCACTATAATGTTACTGACCACATCAGCATACCAAGACCAATAAAACCAACCAGAAACAATGTGCAAAGACCAAATAATACCCCACATATCACTGCTATATGGTGACTAATAGCACTATAATGTGACTGATCAAACCAGTACACAAAAAACAATATAACCAAACAACAACATTATACAAGGACTAAATAATAGAACATCACCACATATTTCCACCATAAAGTGACTGAATAATACCACCATACTGTTACTGAATATAATTAATTACAATAAGAACAATATTACCTCCATCCAGTGACCATATAATGGTAGATACAATTACACACAGTGCAGTTACATTTAGTGACTCACAGCTCACATATTCTCTGTCGTTCATGTTTCCTTTTCTTCTCCATCTGCTCCAGACCACCATGAAGACTTCTCCCGCCAACCGCTCGTCCCTGCAGAATTTACAACACAAACACCTGAGACTCCTCATTTTTTTATCATCTTCTAACTGTGCCCCCATGTACAAAATCCCCATCCATAGTGCCCCAAATGGTAATAACTGCCCCCTTCTTGCCCTGGTAGTATAAAACTCCCCCTCCGTAAATAGTTAGTTGTAGTGGGCCCCTCTTAAGCAGATAGGTCGGTAGTGGGTCCCCCTTAGTTAGATAGGTAGGTAGTGTGCCCCCCTCAGGCATATAGGTAGTTAGTGGGTCCTCTCTTAGGTAGATAGGTAGGCGCAGAACACTTTCGAACAGCCAGAGCAGGTTAAAGGTGGTCTGCCTGAGCCAGACTTGTCATATTGGCACTGGACTGCGCCTGTATATACATGCAGAAGAACAGGTTCATACATTCTGGCACTTTCTATACTACCCTAAAGCGATTTAAAAATGGCCGGGTTTTGGTCTGTCAGTTGCCAGGGATTCCCTCCCCCCCCCCCCCCCCCCCCCCCCTTACGCCCCCCCCCCCCCCCCCCCCCCCCCCCCCCCTTACATGTCGCCCTCTGAGTTCAGTCTTTCCCCAGTTTGATGATGAACATGTTTTCCATCACACCCAAATAAATTAAATTTGCTTTTATCACTAAAATGAACTTTTGAGAGTATTACTGTATCCATTTGAGGGTATATATATCTTCTTAGCCTTTCACAAATGTTATAGCCAGAGAGTTAGAAGAGAAATATTTCTATTTTCCAGTGACTCTATATTAAAGATTTACATTAATCCCTTACTGATATTTGATAACTATGTACATCATAATGTTAGGATATGATTATTAAATACTTAGTTACAGCTAGCACCTGCCTTCAATGGCCAGGACCATATAGTTACATAGTTAGTACAGTTGATAAAAAGACATATATCCATCAAGTTCAACCAAGGGTGGGAAAAAATGTGGGTGAAAGAAGGAGATAAGGAGTCTTTTAAGCTGAGTTCCCCCCTACTGATTAAGGCTTTGAAACCCATAAGGCAATAACTAATCTGCTCTAAGGAAGATTTCATTTCTGATCAGAGACTTGCCATCAGACTGGATCTTGAATTTTATACGGTACATACATATTGATATTTTTTAGTTTCAGGTAGTTATCTAAGCCTTTCTTGAAACCCTTACCCGTTCCTACTGTGACCAGCTCCTCAGGCAGACTATTCCACAGATTTACAGTTTTCATACTGAAGAGGAAATGTCCTCTTGTCTATTGTGGGGGCTTTACATGTAATAGCTCTTCCCCATACTTTTTGTAGGGCCATTTACATACTTATATAAAGTAAGTAAGTAAGTAAGTTTAATTCTTTTAACCTCTCCTCATAACTAAGATTCTTCATTCCCCTTATAAGTTTGGTTGGTCATATTTGCACTCTAGCTCCAATACATCCTTTCTATAAACTGGAGCCCAAAACTGAACATAGCTACATAGTTAGTACGGTTGAAAAAAGACACGTTTCCATCAAGTTCAGCCAAAGGTGGGGAAAAAGTGGGTGAAGGGAGGGAAACATAGATTTTAAGCCCAGCCTCCACACTGGTTAATGACCTGAAACACACAAGGCAAGAACCAATCTGCTCCAGGGGAGACCCCATCTCTGACCCCAGAGACGCCACCAGCCAGGATCCAGAATTTTAGCTACATACACATTAATATTCTTTCGTTTCAGTAGATATTAAGCCTTTTCTTGAAAGGTCCCAACTGTTTCCTGCTGTATCCATCTCCTTCAGGCGGCTATTCCACAGATTTACAGTTCTTACAGTGAAAAACGCTTTTTCCTATGTGATTGATCTTTTCTCTCTAGCAAAGGGAATGTCCACTTGTCTTTTGGGGGGGCTTTACATGGAATAGTTTTCCCCCATACTTTTTGTAGGGACCATTATATATTTATATAAAATTAATAATGTCCCCCCGAAGCGGTCTTTTCTCAAGAGCTAAAATTATTCAATTCTACTAACCTCTCCTCATACTAAGTGCTCCATTCCTCTTATACATTTTGGTTGCTCGTCTTTGCACTCTTCTAGATCCATTACATTTTGTTCTATAACTGGAGCCCCAGACACCTGATGTTTATTCTAAGTGAGGTCGCACCAATGCTTTTTACAGTGCTAGAATTACATCCTCCCCGGTCCCGCGAGTCCATGCCTCTTTTAAAATAGTGTCCAAAAAATGGAATCAAGCAGAGAACAAAGAGTTGACTTTTTAATCACTCATATTTACTATTTTGCGTAGGCAAACCTAAACGCTAACTGTTCTCAATCTTTAAAGCACTAAAAACGTAACTTTTATTATGTTATAACATTAAACCTCATACACACTATTAAAAACCTGTTTTCTATACCTCTCAATTTATCCCTTTTCTTATTGTGGAGGATTAACTCCTTTTCTATTGTCAAGTATGGTGGAACCCCCACTATCAACCGCGGAGCCTCTATATCATACAGTAATTTACTAACTCCAATAAGGGGATCCAAAAACATCACCTCTAATTCGATGGAACATTATTCATCTAAGGTTTCCTTGTCAGACCCTCGTGCAGCGGTGACATTTGTAGAAAGAGGTGAAGAAATCACAAATTTAAAATGTCATGCATGACCTCCCCCGGGGGACATTTTAATTTGTGATTTCTACCGCCTTTTACAAGTTTCACGCGCTGCAGGGGGAAGGGTTCTGACAAGGAAAAAACACTTATATTTTATTGTCCTACGAATTAGGGGATGACTGCCCAAGTGGGATGTTTTGGTTCCTATATTGGAGTTAGTAAATTACTGTGTATATATAAGGCTCCCCTGTTGATAGGTGGGGTTCCGCCAGACGTGACAATAGAAATGAGTTATTCCTCCACAATTAGAAAGGGATTTAAATTGAAGGTTAGAAATCAGGTTTTTTTTTAATAGTGGGTATAGAGGTTTAGTGTTATACATAATAAAAGTTACGTTTTAGTGCTTTATAGATTGAGAACTGTTAGAGTTTAAGTTTGCCTATGGCAAAATAGTAAATAACATGCCTCTTTTAATGCACGCCAATATCCTACTTGTCTTAGAGGCAGCTGATTGACATTGCATGCTGTTTTGTAATCTATGATTTAGAAGTACACCCAGATCCTGCTCAACAAGCGTTACTCCATATTTTTTCCCCTAGGAACATTATGATGCTTTGCAGATTATTAGTACAAGATGCAGAACTTTTACATTTATCCAAGTTGAACCTCATCTTGCCAAGTGGATGACCAAACATCAGTCTGTCCAGTCTGCTTGACTTTACAAAATTTTCCATAGATTGTACTATACTACGCATAGCTGCGTATCATCTGCAAAAAACTGTATTACAGTGCTATTTATACCCTCCACTATATCATTAATAAATACATTGGATAAAAGAGGACCCAGTACTTAGCCTTGTGGTACACCACTTTAAACATTTAGAGTAGGAATCATTTACCACCAGAGATACCAGAGATCCCGGCCATTTAACTATGTCAATGTGCCAACTGCATTCATGGAGTTATACACAAGGGGTGGAACCCCCTCCACCTTATGATTACCACTCCACTCAGTGCATTGGTGGCATACTGACTAGTTTTCATGGCAGCTCTGCCGCTTACTTGTGATATGTTGCCAGAGGAAAGCAGCAAATGTACACTATTCTGCCATACATTAGTATTGCAGATACTAGGGAACTATAAAATACAAGTAATAACATTTTTTTTTACAAATATTTAAAAAAAATAATTAAATCTTAAAACCTAAACTGTCTATAAAAATGTGATTAAAATATAATCTTATTTATCCTGCATGGTGAGCACTGTAACAAAATTTAAAAATGAAATATACAAAGACAAAATTGCAGTTGCAGTGTTTTGATCACGTTGCCTCCCTTTATAGTATGATTATTGAATTTTATTTCAAATTATATGATTAAAACAAACAATTTTACCATTTTTTTTTATAAAAAGCATTTGTATGTGTTGCCATATTTTTTTTCTTTATTTACTCAAAAGAGTTTTCATCGAAACCATTTTAGGATACATGTGATTTTTTTTATGCAAATGTGAATTCAATTCATTTTCTTTCTTCCATTTTTGGGAGGCAAGATGAGCAAAAATGACACTTTTGGTGTTCACCATGTAAAATAATACTTCATATTTCAGGTAATTTAGGACTTCAATTATATTGTTTATTTTTATTTTTTTATACACAAATATTTTTTATTTGGAAAGAACATTTTTTCCTTTAATTGTAATCCCACTAGGGGATCTTAACTTCTATGAGCATGATCAGTAATTTAATAGACTAGTACAACACTTATCTAAGTGGAAGTTTGCAAGGGCTGCATTATTAGGTTCTTGCTTGCATAGAAAGTAAATTAATTAAATGTGTATTTAGCTAACCAAACTTAGTGGAATAGTGTGCAAATTAAGTTTTCTAAGACCAATAGTAATATCTTTTTGCCTCCTTTAAAAATAGTAATTGAATCCATCACACAATTGTGATGTCACATAAAATGTTCTAAATAGATTTTTTGCAGTTTTTTTCCTGAATATTTTTTGTTATCAAAAAACACTGCACCCACCTATTTTCTGAAAAACAAAGCAAAAACAAACCAGTATTAAAATATGAAAAAAACGGCTGTGGTCAGAAGATGCCGCATTTGTAGCTGTGTTTTTTTCTGGTTAAAAAGAGGCATCCAAGTGTTAGCTGGAGGGCAAACGGGAATTGTCAGAATTTATTTTTGTAGGTATCCTAGTGGGTATCACAAACTGAAGCCACAAACATGATGCAATGCGGGCTTAACGCCTAGAAAAAGGTTACAATTTGATACAAGTCATCTGCAAAATATGGGGCTGTTATTAAATGGATGTTTTAACAGGATAGCTATACCGAAAGTAGCATGCATTATTTGTGTGTTTGTAGGGCATTTTAATGTACAGTATGCTTTCCTAGCATTGAAATATCATCATCTTATTATTACTAGAAAGGATAACAATAATTTATTTAATTAAGGTACAATTAAACATATGTGGTCACCAGGGAATATTTAGAAACAGGCATGATTAATATTTAGTAAGAAAGAAAGCCCACTTGGAAGTTTAGGAAGAAGTACTCTTGTTTGTTAAATTCCACAGGAATCATTATTCTCTAGGAAAAACGTATTTTCTTTCACTGAATTTATTCTCATGGGATTAAGACTGCTGAGCTAAATGATCTGATGCTAATGTTTAAAATGCAGAAGTTTGCAAGCTCTTGAAAACTGATGGTTGTGGGCAAAATTGTAAAAATGACATCTTTCCACAGAGCAGCTGTTCAACTGTGTTAACCAAGGTGCATTAATAGTTATGAAGTATGAAAAGTGTGGGAAAGTAGAATGATAATGCTTTAACTCAATTCCGTTACTACTGCCCTGAAATATGTATTTTAAGTCATATATTACACTACAAGCAGTAATTTTTGCTTGTGGTGTTTTTCTTTTATTGCATTCTCGTTTGCATTTCTCGTTTGCAGTTTATGTTTGCATAAATACATTGTATGACTGTATTTACCGCATTTAAAGAATATAAAAGTAAAAGGTGTGTAAAGGGGCTAATTGTCTCATATCTCTCTCCTTATGAATTGAAAGAGTCTTGAAAAAAGTTTTTCTAATGTGGTATTGTAAAGACGATATTCCTCCATGTAGGAGAAAGGCAAACATAAACCTATTCATAAGTATAGAATTATTTTTATATAATATATAACGCTATTTTTGCCCATACAAACTGGTAGGACAGATGAAACTTTTAATCAAGACAAAAATGTTCATTAATTAACTAATTAACTACCATATTTTTCAGACTATAGAATGCACTGGACCATAAGTATACAATGTAGGTTTAGATGGATGATTTCAATAACAAAAAGGTGAGCTGAAGTATAGTTTTTTAGTGGTCTTTTTTATATTTTTTTCATTTTGGGATACATGCGACTGTTTGATAAATTTTTATTTCAATTTTTTGGGGATATAAAGTGACCAAAAAATAAAATTTGGGTGTTTCAAATTTTTTTCTTCTATGGTGCAGAGCGTACGGGATAAATTATGTTATATTTTAATAGACTAGACTTTTACGGACGTGACGTTACCAATTGTATGTAATATTATTATTTTTTAATTTGTAAAATAGCAAAAGGGGATCATATAAACTTTTAATATATTTTTTTTTTTGCATATTAATACTAAGTCCCCCTAGGATACATGACCAATAGGGGGAACAATCCCTTGTCCTATATACTGCAGTACATAGTTAATAGTTTGTAAGGCGAAAAAGACAAGACAGTCCATCTAGTTCAGCCTGTTGTGCTTATAGTGTTGATCCAGAGGAAAGGCATAAAACCACAATGAGGCAGGAGCAATTGTCTTGCAGTTGTGTTGATCGATTTGCGTTGGCTATCGAGATCGATCGATAGTCGATAGTCGGCCGCTAGCGTTAGGTTTTTCGATAGTGAGCGTCGATTTCTGAGCGATGACCATTAAAGTCTAGGGGAGAGCAACAAACCTTCATTATTACACCCAAACAAGGTGGGAAGTAAAATTAAAACCCCCACAACAGTAAAAGGGATAGTGCTACATTTAGGAAAACCCCACTTAGGTTAAAAAAGTCACAGAAAAAAAAGTCACAGACCATTCACTATCCGTTTGTACCACAGCTGCCCTTAAAACCTGATACCAAAAATTGAAAGTGCAAAAGGGCAGCTGATTTGAACCTTATCTTACTTGAACGGACATTAAATAATCCCTGTTGGGCCACAGCATGACCCCCAACCCTGCATGCCCCCCACATTTAAAAAGTGCCGGAAAATGGGGTTTTTAAACCCCCTTTTTGTTTCACTGGACATTGACTATCCCTGTCCGGGGGCCAAGCATGAGCCCAAACCCTGCTGCCCCCCACTTTTAAAAAAAGTCCCGGGAAAAAGGAGTCTTTAACCCACCTTTTTTAGTTTCACTGGGACATTGACTATATGTCCGGGGCCACGATGCCCCGGGGCCCGGAGTTACGTGTGTGCGGTGAGAGCCCAGGCTGGCGCCCGTATCTTTTAAACACGAGGTTAAATCCCCCTGATGACGCAGCAACGAAAACTGTCGTGCTAAAGCGAGGGGGAAAAGCGGAAGGTGAAAAACTCCACCCTTCCTCTGTACCGTCAATCCCTGGGTAGCGTTGTCCCCTCCGTATGAGTGGGACCAATTGGCTTCACTTGGAAAATGGTGGTTAACGCCCCTGTTACCCCGGGTCCCCCTTTATCTTGGCATTTTTTTTCATTTTACTCAACGTTGGGGGAAATGGTTCGTCTTTGTTTTCTGCCGTGCCTATATAAAATGTCCTCTGAAAACCTAATCGGGTCAGTTTCCCCTGTACCCCCCTTGTACAATTCCAGGGAATTTTTTTTAACAGTATTTTGTACGTGCAAGTTTTTTAGTACTTTAATTCTAGAAAAACTTTTTTAAAATAGGAGGGAATCCACCAGTCTTTGTTTCTCTTTTTTTATTGTATTAAAATGGGTTGTCTCAATACAGGGATTGATAGTATGTTAAAGATCTTGCAAAACAATTTCTTTTTTAATATGTGTCCATAACAGTGTCCTACCTATTCCTTTTCTGACAGCCCATCCCCCTTGACCCACTCTTGACAATTGTGAAAAAAAAACAAATTTGTTGAAACAACTTTTTGAAGGGGAAGTAGTAACTGCATGTCACAGAAAATGCCCCAAAAATTAAAAGCATGACCCCTTTAGCCCCTTTGGACAATTTTGAAGAACAAATTCTGTTAGAAAAAACAAAATTTTTTAGAATAGGACCTCTGTATAGCTGATGTCAAGCAAAAAGCCCCCAAAAATTCAAAGATGACCCATGAGCCACTTTTGACAATTTTTGAAGAACAAATGTTGTTAGAAACAACATTTTTTCAAAAAGGACCCGTAGTATTGCTGCATTTCCCCAAAGCAGCATGACCCAAAAAAAATTTTAAAAATGATTCTAGCCCTGTTAAAAATTGTGAGGGAGAAAAGCCATTAGAAGACATTTTGTTCCCAAAAGGGCCATATTATTGCTGTATCTCACACTAATGACCCCCAAAAAATTATAAATTGCTTTCCCGCCATATTAAAAAAATTTTAGGGGGAAAGCCCCTTAGAAGCCCCATTTTGTTCCAAAGGACCATAATTATATGTATCTCACGCAACATGCTCAAAAATATTGGACAATGCGAAAACTTTTTAAGTAAAGTAAAATGGAATACGGTGTTGTCATGAAAAACCCTTTTGTCTTTTACAGTTCTCACGCAAAACCGCAAAATAAACTGTTGGGGGAAAAAAGAAAAAAATTGAGTAAGAAATGATCATTTTAAAAAAAGTTTTCAAGAGGACCATTTTTTGTTTGAAAAGGAATGTGACCGGCAACTAATCGGGGACCCCGGCAATTGGGGGCCAAACATCATCAAGGGTCCATGCCTGATTCATCTTGATGAAAGTCAAAGTCCAATTTTTGGAAAGCCGGGTGGTTTGCCTGTAAAAGCTCCTCCCGCTGTGTGAAGGTTTCCGCTGATATGACGCTGGTGTGGGCAGGACAACACCTCTATGGGTGATGAGCCCCGCTCGGGCCATTGTCCTTTTGGATCCCCGAAGTTATTTGGGTCCGGAAACATGCAAAACATCGGGGTTTGAGAAGATAGTCGTGCACCATGATTTAAGTGATCTCGGTGTTGGATGTGTGCCCCGCATTGCAGCTTGGTGAGGTGGTAAAACAAAGTTGCCAGAGGTCCCCATTTTGGTTCTGCCACCCTTTCCTGCTGCTGCCTACGCCTACTTGGCATCTACTGCTGTCACGCGCTGATGTTGTTCCCCGTGACATTTGGGGAATGTGAAGCAGAATACCTGAGGAAAGACAGATTCTATATCCCGAATCACCAAGGGAAAATAAATAGTAAAAATTTTAGAAAGAAAATATTCCAAAACTAAAACCCAACTTTTAATACAAAATTTTACTAAAAAATTAAAATCGAAGTACAAAAATGATACCTAAATTCTATAACACAAAAAGAATAAAAAAGATCCAAAATGTGAGAATTCTCTCCCCAAAAGGTCAAAGTGTGCCCCAAAAGAAAGGGGGTTCCCCAAAATTTAAAGTGGGGAGTTTTCACCCTAAAGCTCACTGTGGGCCCTATGGAATCCCCCCAAAGGCGGGATAATCGCCCCAAAAGGGCGGGCCCCAAGGAGCAAAAAACTTGAGCTTTTTTTCCCCTTTCAGTCTTTGCTTGAAAGTATTTTTTCCACAAAAGCAACAAAGGGGGGAAAAATTTTGTATTCTCACCCAAATAGAGTTTCCCCTCAAATTAAAAAGGGGCCGAAATTATTTACCCCCTAAAATTCCCAAAAACAAGTTCCCCAATAAAGGGGGCCCTTATTTAAACTATTTCCCTTTTCCCCAGGGTTTTCCCTCTGGGGATCCCCGGGTTTTTCCTCGTGGGTAAAAGAGGTGTCCAGGAGGTCAACGGCTAGTGTCCCCTTTATAAGAGGTTACCCCACTTTCAATGCCCTGAATTTCAAAAAAAAAATTCCCAAAATATTTAGGGTGTTTAGTTCCCCCCATAGAAACAAGAAATTCCAACCCACGGGACAAAAGGTTTTAGGAAACCCATCAACTACTTTGGAAACAACGATCGCCTCACAAAGAAAACCTTTCCTTTAAATCCAAAAACGGGCACAAACCCTTTCATTGCCAAGATACAGATCCACATGGGGGTTACGGGGTTTTTGTAAATTTCCGGCCCCTATCCATGCCAGGGGTTCTTTTAAACCCTTTATAAAATTGGGGACTGCCCCAAAGAGTCACGGCTCCTCTAGTTCCCCATGGGCTTGCGCAAGAAATCTGCATCCCGGGGCCGTAAATAGGCCACCCATACACTGGGGGTCTTTAACCAAGAATCACGGCGTCCTCCAAAATGCCAGTGCGCATGCGCGAGAAGTCTTGAACGCCGCACCGTCATCTCGGGTCCAAACCCAGGTAATGCGCGTGCGCAAGAAATTTTCATCCCCGCGCTTTGCGCGATCCCTGAAAAACTAAAAAAATACTTTGTTTGTCCCGGCTAATCCTTCGGCATTTCCGTTCAAAATTTAAATATGTTTAGACCGACGAAAATGGCCCTTAACGGGGGCTAATATTCATTCTGAGAACCTTTTTAAAGGGGTTTGGGAACCCCTATGGTTTATAAGTAAAATATTATATATATATATGTTTTTAAACTTTTATGAAATTTAAAAAACTAAAATCTAGATTTAAAAATTTGTGCTGAATAATAATAAAATATTTTGATGATAGAAAAGAATACAGTGTCACCTAAATTTCAAGAACATTAGTGGGAAATTTGCGCTAAAAAATTTTTTTAAAATAATTTTCGATGAGGGAGGGGGTCATTTTTACCCTTTGAGGGGATTTAGTGTTATTTTTCCCATATGTTTCCATTTAAAAAAAAACAAAATTTGGCCCAAAAAAGAAACCCGAAAAAACGATTTACCGAGTCCCCCAAATAAGCAAGCCAGATCAAAGAAGCCCCCCCGGGAGAAGCAGAAAAAGAGGGGGACTACAAAAAGCATGAAAAAAAAATTATTTTTATTAAAATTTCCCTGGGGAAAAATGGGTCCAATTTTATTTATCCACGGCATTCACGTTGAAAAAAAATTTTTTCCCGTCGCCCCCGCGATTCGGAAAAGGGAAAAAACCAAGTTTAATTCCCAAAGAACCTTTTAAAAAACCCCCTGGGTCCCGATGTTTCTCATTAATTTTGGCGGGCTACCCGGGTATCAACTTTTTCCTTACGTGCTAAATTTTCCCCCCCTGCGTCTTCTCAATTGCCTTCTTGTCTTTCCAAAATAAAAAAGGGGGCAGGGGACACAATAAAATAGATGACTCCCACTGAAAAACACAAATTTAAAGAAATTGGGTTTTTTTTTTATGTTTTTTCTCCGTACTTTTCATCTAAATTCCTTTTGTTTGTACCAAAAAATTTTCCCAAAAAATACAAATTTTCCCCATCGAAAAAAATTTCCCAAAGGTCTCCCTTTTTTTTGCCAAAACTCATCTCTTTTGGTATACCTGAAAAAATGACTTTTAAAAAAAATCATCCCTTTAAAAACTCCTCCCCTTACGGTAGGTAATCACGGATTTATCCGGGGGAGCAGAGGGCCTACCTCTTATCTTTTTTTAAGCTGACCCCAATACTTTTTGAAAATTTCAGTATTTCCCTTTCGCGCCCTTTCAATCAAATGTGCCCAAAAAATCCCAAACTTTCATCTTTTTTTGTTGTTGTTTTCATTTTTTCTTAGGGGATTTTAAATAGGGTCCTACGTTTCCCTTTTGAGGAGGCCATAATCAAAAGCACTTTTTTTAAGGACCCCCCAAATTGGGGGTTTTCCTTTTCCTTAAGAAAGTGCCCGCAAGTCCCTTGATTGTTCCACAAACGTATTGGCTTTATATCTAAGAGCCCCAAATGGGGGCTCGGAAAAAAAAGGTTTTTCGCCAAAAAAAAACAGAAAAAATGGTTTTTGAGAAAGGGAAAGTTGTCCCCCGAGGCCCCCTCCTGAGAGGGGTCCCCGGGTCAGTTTTTTTGTTGGAAAAAAAATGCTCTGAAAAACCCAAAAGTTTGTGGAAAAAATCAAAGGGACTTGCAGGGACCCTTTTTAAGGAGGGGGATCCCTTTAAATTTGGGGCCTTAAAGGGCGTTTGATTTCCTCCCCCCTAAAAAAAACGTAGGGCCCTACTTTACGTAAGACCAAAAGATACAACAAAAAAAAAAAAATGAAAAATTTTTTGGATTATTGGCACATTTGAATTGGGCCAAAACGGTAAGGGTACGTGAAATTTTTTACAAAGTATTGGGGGGCTGCTTTTAAAAAAGATAGAGGGGTTGGCCCCCCCTTTTCTACCGGATCTTTGTTGAATTTCCTCCGTTTTAAAGGGGGGGAGTCTTTAAAAATTTGACTCGTTAAAAGTAAATTTTAGGTTTTACCCCAGAGAAGGGGTTTTTGGCTACGAAAAGGACCTTTTTAGGAAAATTTTCGATTTTGGAAAAAATTTTAGGTTTTTTCCAAAAATTTTTTTTGGTTTCAAAATTAAAGGGAAATTTTGGGGTTTTAAGTACAGGAGAGAAACAT